>KV006377.1:146496-163551 GCA_001598015.1 Dorcoceras hygrometricum
ATCAGTAGTAAACAGAAGAACGATTCAGCAGAAGAGTGATTCAGCAGTAAGATGCTTCAGATGTCGAAGAAATCAGCCGTTGCAAGCCTTCAGTTGTTGATCAGCAGTTGAACACAAAGAAGCGAAGCAGTTGACTAATCATTAGTCAACTGCTGAGCTTAATCAGCTGTTGGTTTAGATCAGCTGTTGGTTTAGATCAGCTGTTGGTTTAGATCAGCTGTTGGTTTAGATCAGCTGTTGGTTTAGATCAGCTGTTGGTTTAGATCAGCTGTTGGTTTAGATCAGCTGTTGGTTTAGATCAGCTGTTATCAGTAGTCAACTGCTGAGCTTAATCAGCTGTTGGTTTAGATCAGCTGCTGGAATTTTTAAGCCAAATCAAAAGACGATAAAAGCCTGCAAAAGAAAGGACACAAGGACAACTCCATGTCAGTACTTTACAGAACATCTTTCAACGGGAAGAACTTGTGTCCAACGGATTGAATTTGAACAGAGGATTTATATACGAGAAGAGCCATTGAAGAAATGTGGTTGTTGATGCACAGAAAAGATTAAAAACGAAAAGGAGACAACAACAAAAAGGGAAGAAAAACAGAGACGAAGCAGTCGACCGCCATTAGAGAGGAGTTTACTACGAGTGTCGACTCCTGAGTCTAAATCAGATTTTGTAGAGCATTTCCCTAGTGTGTGAGAAACAGAGAAAAACAGAGAGTTCACATTGTAAAAATCTCACATACAGATTCACTCGCACATTTCGTGAGTTGAGCTATTTAGAATAGCGAGTGAATCACAAAAACTATCATTGTAGTCTTTGAACAGAGACGTTAAACATGTTCCTGTTTAGTTAGACACACAGTTGTGGCTGGTGTGCATTTGTTGAGGATAGGGTCTCACCTGGAGCGAGGCTCGGTGACTCATCTTCTAGTGGAACCTTCCTGAAGAAGGAAGAAGGGGAGACGTAGGACATTGATGTCCGAACTTCCAGAAACAAATCGCAGTGTATTGTATTCTGTTATTTATTCCGCATATGCATTTTCTATTAGCACGAACGCATCAAATCACACACACTTGCACAGTCGAACAGATTTCTGTAAATCTATTTGCATCGAGTTTTAAAATTAGAATTCATTTCTGGTGTTTTTCGCATGTTTTTATTAAATATCAGATCTGTCTCTGGTGCTCGATTTATGTTCAAGAACCATGAGCTATTTTAGCTCCTTTATAGCAGCGCAAAAATTTTTATTTATCAGTAGCAGCGCTCGCTTGCATTTATTTCCTATCCTTCGGTCCTAACAATTTGAGTTGAAAGGATCGTACTGTACGCTAACCACTACCGACTGGTTCTTGCAGGCACTATCAGTGATACCTAGGGGATCATGGGGCGATGTTGCTAGACGCTTTACCATGATCCGATGGGTAAGTTCGAAAATATTTTTTCGGAGTCACAAAAGTTGTGAGCCCACAGCTAGCTGTATCCGTGAATTATTAAGGGTCACACAAGTACTGGTTGTGAGACCTGAATCTGTTAAGTAAGATTGATTGTTGGATTGGATCGGTTGTTTAGAGATTTTGTGGTTTAGAATCTCTGTTTAGATGTGGAGTTGTAGTTTTTGGGTCGATTTCCCTCCTTAGAACAATTCTGGTGACTTTCGTATTTTTGAATTTGGGTGCCTGCTGGTGACAGCTTTGATGACGTCATGCTTTGTGTTGGCATCGAAGTCGCTGACGTAAGCTTTGCTGCTGGTATCTTAGCGTGCATTGTTCTTTGTTTTGGTAGCTGGCGACAGCAGTGCTTACGTGGATTTCAGCAGGAGAGCGCTATAGAATTTCGAAATGGTGTCGTTTCGAGGAACCAGTCGATAGTTTATATTACCTACTGATAACAGATATGTCGACGTAAGCATTACTGTTGAGCGTTGTGTGGATGACGTAGACTTTACTGTCGTCAGTCGATGGGTGTTATCGCGTTATTTGTATGCCTGCTGGTTGTCAACGCGGGTCAACCTTCCTGTAGCGCGAAGAGGATGCGACGTCGTTTGAGTAAGTTGCAACGCCACGTATTGATGTTGCTGCTGGTAGCAGCAGGGGGTAGTGTTTTATGTTGTTTTGTTCTTGCGAGTGGATGTCCAGCTGCTGGCAGTAGGAACAGTGGATTTTAGGCGACGTCGTTTGGTTTAGTTGCTGCGACGTCGTTTTGGCTTAGCGTTAGAAGCTCTTTTGTTGTTGTTGCTGCTGGCAGTCGAGGGTCGTTAATTGTGGAGAATGCGTCGACTGTTGCTCTTGCTGGTTTTGTCGGTGGAAATGCGCTCCTGCTGGTAGCAGCAGTTGAGAGTTTTATAAATAGCGAGACTTGGTCTTCGTTGTGGATTATTAGTTCCCATACTTAGAAATATTTCCCCGATTGTCGACCTTTGTTTCTCAAACCCTCGTTACTATTCAACGTGAGCTATTCCGGTGGATTCCCGTCGTTTCCGGTGTTTTTTTTGCTCGTGCGAAGTAGTTTTGGACTCCTCTCGAGAAGCTCTACCATTCTACACCAGTTTTAGAAGCTGTAATTGGCTAGTCGGGGAACGCGAAGTTGCTGCCGTTCGAGTGTTGCGTCGACCGGGTAGAACTACGTTCTGGTTTTCGGTGAGACCTTGTTCCTAGCCATAGTTTTAAGCTTCTCGTTTAATTGTTGAGGTATATTGAGCAGCTGGTTGAGTGTGACTCCCGACCGTGAGCTTGTTTAGCATCCCGTTAGATTTATGTTGTGTATGCCGTGTGTTTATCAGGCTTTTACCAGAGTCTTCGGGATTCCTTGTGGTAACCAGCGTGTGCTAATTATAGCTCAGAAGAATTAAGGTACGGATCTGAGCTTGACGTAGCTTGGAATTGGCATGAGATATTATGCGTGGCTGCTGGGATATTTCGGTGAACCTATCTGTGTATCGTTTGCTGAGCATTGGTGTTTATGCTAGCTGTTTTTATGCGAAATGCATACACGCATTTGTTCACGCATATTTCAGATCCCTTGTGTATTGTATTTTGCAGCCTTGTATCTTGTATTGCTGTTGTTGATTTTTACCAGGATGCGAGGGCGAGCGGCGATACCCCACTCTCATCTCCCTATTGGGATCGTTAGCCACCATGAGCCGAGTGGTTAACTACCACAGTTCATGGGCGAGGCAACAGCAGGTTGAGTTGTTTGATGCATCTGGTGTTTGGGTGTAGTGTCATGGCGAGTGGCTCATTACCACACTGTGAACACACCCCGTGGCCACTATTCGTTGTTAATGATTCTTGGAGCTATGTTTGAGTTCCTTAGCTCCCTTGAGGGTCAAGCTTTCCGTTGATACCCGGTGTCTCATGCATAGCATCGGCATTTTATCTTATGCTTTTCCTTAGCTATTTCTTTTGCTCTCCGTACTGGGGTTTGACCCCATGTCCCTCTGGGGCTTGGTTTGTTTCCTTGTTTGTGTTGTTTTCAGGAAACCCAGGTTTTACAGCTGGTCATGGTTTTAACCCAGCTGGTGGTGCCACGGGAGGTGGTTAGCGTGTCCCAGTTTGCGTATAGCATATTTATATATATATGTATCAGTTAGCCAGGGGGATGCCCTGTGCTTTGTCGTTGTATCCCGTTGGGGAGTTTGGTACATGTTGTTTGTGTCTGGTTGTTATGCTAGCATTCTTGGTTTTGTAACCGGGAACTTATTTTGAGTATCGTTCTATTTTAAATTATATGTTTTAAATCGTCGGGCCTAAAAGCGAAAATTTTACCCACTTTTTGATAAGCTTCCGCATGTGTTTGGGTTTTTACTCTATTAAGAGCACGAGGCCTGACACTGGTTTCTCATTTTCTGTACAGAAATTAAGCTCAATTTGTTGAGTATAGTAGGAGGAAGGATGGAAGTGTGACTTCCTAAAATTAACTGGGGATGGAAATGAGATTTCCTAAATTGGCTTGGACTAGTATGACTAACCATAAAGCTGATAGGGGCTTAACTGTCAGGCCTCGTGCACAAACACTGAGTTTAACCACGCAAACAATAGCGGAAGCATTCAAAATAGTGGCTAAAATTTCGCTTTTGGCCTAACTGATAAGAACATAATTTAAAATACAACAATACTCAAAATATCCCAGTTTACAAAGAATACATACGGCTAAAAGCCACAGTACAACAGTACAGCATGCATCAAGTACCAATTAACAACACTGAAACTGAATACAATAAATCACAGGGCATCCCCCGGCTAACAGTACTGATATATATATGCTATACGCTAACTGGGACACTCTAACCACCTCCTGGGGTACCACCAGCTGGGTCAAATCCACGACCAGCTGAGTAACCATGATAACCTGAAAACATACACAGGCAAACAACACCAGTCCCAGAGGGACACGGGGTCAAACCCCAGTACGGAGAGCAACAGAAAAACAGCTAATAAAAAGCAACAAGTAATATGCAAATGCTATGCATGAGAACAAGGCTACAACCGAAAGCAGGGAGCCAAAGGATCTCAACAGCTGCTCAACAAACGAATCAGATCAACTGAACAACAGTGGCCACGGGGTGTGTGAGTATATGGGAGCTACCCACTTGTCTCCACACACGACACCAAATGCAAAATATAGCTCAACCTGCTGTTTCCAAACTCATGAGGTGTGGGAGCTACCCACTCCGCTCATAGTGGCTAACAGATCCCAGCAGGGAGATGAGGGTGACGGGAGTTACCCGCTCGACCTCTAAACAAGCATCCTGGTACGCACATATCGATAAAAAAAGTACGGCAGAATAGATCTGAGCTCAATATGATATATGCGTGTATGCAACAATTAAAATGTCCAACACAGGACATATACAATGATGCAAGGCATACACAGCAGCAAGCATAATCACCCATGCTCAATCCAAAGCTGTAAAACAAGCTCACATTCGTACCACAAATCTTCTGAGCTATAATTACCACAAAGCAGTCCCTAGCAACACAGATCTCACTCCTGCTAAGCCAAACACAGATACTAGCTCAGGGACAGTAGCACAGAAACTACGAATTGGGAGCTACGGGCTCAACCAAATCTGTCATACCCATCTAACACAACAGAAGGATCAAAAAAAAGCACAAGGTAGGATCTTTACACTTACCCAGCAAGCTACCTGAACGGTAGAATTAATCCGGCGCTTATGCTAACAGACTACATAAGGAGTTGTCTCTCGATCCACTTCTAGCGTAACGCAAGCTTCCACAAGCGGTACCAAACGAAGCATCTTAGCAAGAGGAGTCCAGCGCTACCACTCTTACTTCAATCGAAGCTGTCTACCGCCGCTAATCGGAGAAGAAAAGGTTTGGTGAACAGTAGCTAGGGTATCGCGACAGAGTTTTCTCACGGGAAATATTACTAAGTGTCGGGGAACAATAAAGGGAAACGAAGATCAAGTCCTCTTAAATGCAACTCAAATCTGATGAACAGTTCCCACAGACAACTTAAGTCTCAAAGCTGATTTCCCACTCAGATCTGGCTCTACGGCAAAACAGATCCCGACTTAACCAAACGACATCGCACAGAGTCCACTCTCGCATCTGGACACGTCACCCGCTACTCAAATCTGAAATGCTAAACAGCATCGCATCGCGAGCATTCAGATCCTATCGCAATCTGAATCTCGCCCGCTAAACCAAAACGCTGTCGTTCTAATCCAAACGACGTAGTTTCGCTACCCGCTACAGAAACATACTAGCGTACTCACATCTGCTCAGCGATACCAGATTCCTGTTGGCCCAACGGCGGATCCGGATGTTGGTCCCTGATTTTCGAAGGAACTTAGCAGCCGCTGGTTTAAAATGAGCGATTAAAAATTTTGCGCTGCTAATACGGAGCTGCAATAGCTCAAGGTTCTTGAACATCTAAAATCACAGAGCCCCGGAGACAGATCTGGTATGATTTAAAAATCATGCGGAAAATACCAGAACTGAATCCTATATTTTAAAACAACTCAAACAGATTTATGTACAACATAAATCTGTTCGAGACTTGTGCAAGTGCTAGTGTGCTGAACTGTATGAAATGCAAGTGCTGAATTATGCGAATGCTAAAGTAAATATGCAATGCTGAAAGCTTAAAGTAAATGGACCGATACACAGCAGATTTGTTTCTGGAAGTTCGGACCTCAATGTCCTACATCTCCCCTTCTTCCACCTCGGAAGGATCCACTAGAAGATTTGATCTTACAACTCGTGTACAGACCCGATCCCACAACCAGCAGCTGTGAGAACTCCTAGACTCCACAAATGCACACCAGCCGCAACTGTGTGACTAACTACATACACATGAGTTTTACGTCATCGTACTTGGACGGGACTGTTTGAAACGTTTTGAGATTCATTCACTAATACAATATGAATGAATATTTGTGTGTGAGATTTTATACAATGAAACGCTCAACTCTCTGTTTCTCACACACTAGGGAAATTGCTTCTACACAAGCTAATTAAAACTCAGCAATCGACTCTCGTGAAAGCTCCTCTCTAATGGCGGTCGATTGCTTCGTCTTTCTGTTGATTTTCCCTCTGCTGGTGCACTGTGCAATTAATGTGAATTCTGCGACAGCCTCACAGCGACACCAACGTCTATCTCGTCTATCTTTTTCACTCTCGTCTATTCGTCTCACCAACGTCTAACTCACAGTCTATCTTCTTCAATGGCGCTTCTCGCAAATATATCCTCTGTTTGAAATATGGCCGTTAGACTGTAGATTCAAATCTTTTCTGCGCTTGTCAAGGCTAATTTGTCGTCTTTCCATTCCCGTGCAGCGCTCCTCTGTCAATTGTACTATTTCCCAGAATAGTACAAATCTTGTTCCCTTAATTTCAGGCAAATGCACGACTCTATTTCAGCCATTGATTCTTTCCATCTTGAGCGTTGATTGCGTCGAATGGCTGAATATTCTCCAACAGATTGTTCAACAGCTGTTTGCTCAGCTGTTGTTCATTCTTTGTCACAACACTTCGCGCAACAGCTGTTTCTTTGTCGACTGGATATGCAAAGCTTGCGACTGGATGTATAGCAACAGCTGGTTCATTGTAGCTCACGACTGGATTTGCTGTTGCTTGCGTCTGGTTGTCCAGTCGTTGGTTTCAAATGCTTGCGACTGGACTTCCCACGACTGGGTAGATCAAACGATGTCGTATCAACTTATTCAAATGACATCGTTTGCTATGCATCCTCGACTGATCGAATATACTTCACTATTGTTGCGTCTGGATGAACAAGCTACCTGCTGATTCCTCTTGAGAAAAGTACCTGCTGGTTCTTAGCGCGAAACCATCTGCTGAATCTTTGTCTTTGCGCTTCTGCTGAATCCATTCCACTGTAGCCATCTGCTGAACTTTAACCATCTGCTGATTCTTTAGCACAACGTCGCTTTCTTCACTGTTACGTTTGCTGTTGTCAGCTTCTTGTTCAACATTGCTCATCAGCTGTCAACAGCTTCTTGAATAGCGACTGTCAACAGATTCGTCAACAGTAATAAGAATGGCGACTGCTAACAGATTCGTTAACAGTAATAAGAATCGCGACTGCTAACAGATTCGTTAACAGTAATATGAGTGGCAACTGCCGACAGCTTCGTGAATAGTAACTGACAACAGCTTCTTCAACAGTAACTTGCGACTGGAATCTTCTACGACGTCGCTTCATCTCTTGCGCTTCTCTTCTCATCTGCTGATAGCTTTTTCTTAACTGTTGATCACTGTAGCTCACTGCTGATTGTGATGACGTCATCCTTGCTGCTCACAGCTATCTCCATTATATGTGCTGACGTCATCACTGCTGTTACCAGCTCTTGTTAGCGCTCCAGCTGGTTCAAGCTCTCTAAGCAATAATCACATCTGCTGGTCTGAATTGGCCTCCGCCAGATTACGAACAACTGATTCAACTTTGGACGTCTCCATTTCTAATCCAGCTGCCGTCTAAATGAATGCACCAAACCAACTGCTGAACTTAATCTTGAACCATCGGCTGGACAGATTTCTGCTACTGTTCATCTTCTTCTTCGATGCGTCCAATCAACAAAACTTCTCTCTGCCGATTACTCAAACAACTTCATCGCTTCGATTCTTCAACAGAAAACATTACCTATTAAATCTGTATACTTAAAATAGAATCGTTAGAATAACAATAACAGGTTTTGTGTAATTCAAAACTTAATCAGGATCTATCAAAACAGATCCATCAATCTCTTCCTTTTTGATTTACACAAAATCTTAAATCAACGATGCATGTTCTAACAATTCTCTCCCTTTTTGTGGGAATCAAAAAGAGATCGAACTACTGGTCTTCCCGATAATTAAAACAGAGCTCTCCCTACACTGTTACAACAAAAACAACGTAACAGCAGGAGTTTTAATTTTGAAAAACAAACCAGTTTTGGGAAGCACCGTATGCAAGAACTATATGATTTTGAAAACTGAACTGATGCATAACTCAAATTAGTCAAAGACAGTGACGCCACTCTCCCTGTCTTTTATAACATGAGCTCAAATCATTTTTAAAAACAAAATTTTTGGGCATCAGCTGGAATCCGCAAAAACAGAACATTTAAAACAAATAAGAGCATCGAAAAATTGTTTCAAATAACAAGTGCTACTGAGTTACTTATGTATGCAGAACCAGTAAACAGGGAACAGCTCAGATTTTCATACTTCTATTTCTCCCCATGTGCTTGTCACTGAGCCTCGCTCCAAGTGATCTTACAGCACAACGAAAATAAAAGCTTGGCATCCGCACGGGACTCGCGCATCCCGTGACAGTTCATCAAAAGAAAACCGGTTCTATATTAAAACAGATTAACTGGCCTTCATAAACAAGCTTCTAAAAACAGTTAAAACATTAAAAACATAGCACATGTGTTTTAAAATTAGTGCTCGTTCAAGAACAACCTGCTCTGATACCAATTGTTGGTCCCTGATTTTCGAAGGAACTTAGCAGCCGCTGGTTTAAAATGAGCGATTAAAAATTTTGCGCTGCTAATACGGAGCTGCAATAGCTCAAGGTTCTTGAACATCTAAAATCACAGAGCCCCGGAGACAGATCTGGTATGATTTAAAAATCATGCAGAAAATACCAGAACTGAATCCTATATTTTAAAACAACTCAAACAGATTTATGTACAACATAAATCTGTTCAAGTCTTTCTGTTGATTTTCCCTCTGCTGGTGCACTGTGCAATTAATGTGTTTTCTGCGACAGCCTCACAGCGACACCAACGTCTATCTCGTCTATCTTTTTCACTCTCGTCTATTCGTCTCACCAACGTCTAACTCACAGTCTATCTTCTTCAATGGCGCTTCTCGCAAATATATCCTCTGTTTGAAATATGGCCATTAGACTGTAGATTCAAATCTTTTCTGCGCTTTTCAAGGCTAATTCTTCGTCTTTCCATTCTCGTGCTGCGCTCCTCTGTCAATTGTACTATTTCCCAGAATAGTACAAATATTGTTCCCTTAATTTCAGGAAAATGCACGACTCTATTTCAGCCATTGATTCTTTCCATCTTGAGCGTTGATTGCGTCGAATGGCTGAATATTCTCCAACAGATTGTTCAACAGCTGTTCGCTCAGCTGTTGTTCATTCTTTGTCACAACACTTCGCGCAACAGCTGTTTCTTTGTCGACTGGATATGCAAAGCTTGCGACTGGATGTATAGCAACAGCTGGTTCATTGTAGCTCACGACTGGATGTGTTGTTGCTTGCATCTGGTTGTCCAGTCGTTGGTTTCAAATGCTTGCGACTGGACTTCCCACGACTGGGTAGATCAAATGATGTCGTATCAATTTATTCAAACGACATCGTTTGCTATGCATCCTCGACTGATTGAATATACTTCACTATTGTTGCGTCTGGATGAACAAGCTACTTGCTGATTCCTCTTGAGAAAAGTACCTGCTGGTTCTTAGCGCAAAACCATCTGCTGAATCTTTGTCTTTGCGCTTCTGCTGAATCCATTCCACTGTAGCCATCTGCTGAACTCTAACCATCTGCTGATTCTTTAGCACGACGTCGCTTTCTTCACTGTTACGTTTGTTGTTGTCAGCTTCTTGTTCAACATTGCTCATCAGCTGTCAACAGCTTCTTGAATAGCGACTGTCAACAGATTCGTCAACAGTAATAAGAATGGCGACTGCTAACAGATTCGTTAACAGTAATAAGAATCGCGACTGCTAACAGATTCGTTAACAGTAATAAGAATCGCGACTGCTAACAGATTCGTTAACAGTAATATGAGTGGCAACTGCCGACAGCTTCGTGAATAGTAACTGACAACAGCTTCTTCAACAGTAACTTGCGACTGGAATCTTCTTCTACGACGTCGCTTCATCTCTTGCGCTTCTCTTCTCATCTGCTGATAGCTTTTTCTTAACTGCTGATCACTGTAGCTCACTGCTGATTGTGATGACGTCATCCTTGCTTCTCACAGCTATCTCCATTATATGTGCTGACGTCATCACTGCTGTTACCAGCTCTTGTTAGCGCTCCAGCTGGTTCAAGCTCTCTAAGCAATAATCACATCTGCTGGTCTGAATTGGCCTCCGCCAGATTACGAACAACTGATTCAACTTTGGACGTCTCCATTGCTAATCCAGCTGCCGTCTAAATGAATGCACCAAACCAACTGCTGAACTTAATCTTGAACCATCGGCTGGACAGATTTCTGCTACTGTTCATCTTCTTCTTCGATGCGTCCAATCAAACAAAACTCCTCTCTGCCGATTACTCAAACAACTTCATCGCTTCGATTCTTCAACAGAAAACATTACCTATTAAATCTGTATACATAAAATAGAATCGTTAGAATAACAATAACAGGTTTTGTGTAATTCAAAACTTAATCAGGATCTGTCAAAACAGATCCATCACCGGATCCCTCTCCCGAGGCACAGCGGAAGAATTAAAAATTTAGGAGCCCAGGAACGGTCAATACACCTATATAATAATTCAAACATTCATAGGATGTTTAGAATATAACTGTCTGGCGACTAGGCGCCTGGATCTGACTATTTCTCAAATGGAAATAGCACTTCTTTGGTTGCTCCTAATCAGGTCCACGACCGGTTTCCAATTCCTTCATTGGAATGCACTAGAATCCCAACGAATATTTCACGAGCAGAACCTCCTCGCAGGACGATCGCAGCAAAGTGCGACGGCAGCGGCGGGAGGAGGGAGAGGAGGAGAGGGGGAGAATTTGCTGAATAACTTTTGTTGTGTGTTTTTCTTTCTCCCTTCATGCCATATTTATTGATTGAGGGAAAAAGTTTGATGTAAACAAAACTGTGAACATTCGTTTCAAGTAGAACTGTGAACATTCTTCAAGTAGAACTGTGAACATTCGTTTCAAGTATAACTGTGAACATTATCCCCTAGGTATCATTGATAGTGCCTGCAAGAACCAGTCGGTCATGGTTAGCGTATAGTACGATCCTTTCAACTCATATATCCCGATCGAATCAACGACCATTGGTAAATCGAGAGTCGTTAGAGATTCGATAGCCATGCATATATCTTGGAGATCAGAATAGTGACATCGCGAGTGCTACCAGGTAAACTCATTTACACTGAGGCACAAGAGTACTCTGGCCAGATATTTGTCACACTATTATCTCCTCAGATAGCATAGGATATCCTCGCACTAGGGCGAGCGATGAGTCCTCGACAACAAAGCATCGACCCCACATGCTTCGTGACCTCACCCAATCTTGACACCTGATGACCCTCACGGAGTCGGTAAACGAGTCAAAGTGAGGCGACTAATCATGTAGAGTCTCAATGATGTTTCGAGTAGTAAGGACTAATCCATACAACCAAGACCTCGGACTCTCCGCTCGACAAATGGTAACCACTTGGACAATTAGAACGAGGGTAACTCGATAGTTCGCCAGGCAAATCATCCATCTGCATGCTCAGAACATCACAATGTCCCTACCAATGAAACGTGGTACTTCACATCGAAGATGCTAGTCTCAAACTCGGGCGGTCTTATCCTCATTTTAACGGTCCAATCAACTAGGAACAAGTTCAGAATACACAGTGACTATTAGATGTGTTTCATGATAGCCATCATATCCACTATCACATCTAACATACACTATGGTGTATTCTAGGTCTTTATCCAACACAATTGTTAACATTATAAAATAATGATGATAAAGAATGCCATATAAAAAATGTGAATATCATAATCAAAGATTGTTTTGCACAAGAGTCGTCAAAATCCCACACGCCACAAGTTGGCTAGTTGGGCATCTACTCTAACAATATTTATATCCTTGGGACACCAAAAGAAAAAAAAAAGAATACAAATCAACATTGAACAACATTCGCTTTGTTCGAGCTGCCTCACCTGCATTGGGAAAATCAGCATAACTCTTTTGCCTGCTTTGAGCAGTTCTCAATTGGTCTCTAACTTGCTTAATAGTTTCAGCAGTATGTTCTACTAAGTCTGGTCCCAAACCAGCTCGCTCTCCTATCTCATCCCAACGAATGGGTGTTCTACACTTTCTGCCCTAAAGAGATTCGTAAGGGGCCATCTGAATGGATGCTTGGAAACTATTGTTGTACGTGAACTCTACCAAAGGCAGCTTTGAGTCCCAGCTTTCTGAAAAATCAACGATACAAGCTCTAAGCAAATATTCTAATATCTGAATCACCCTTTCTGATTGACCATCTGTCTGGGGGTGAAAAGCTGTGCTAAAGGTTAACTTAGTACCTAAAGCTCTGTGTAGACTCTTCCAGAAAGATGACGTAAACTTTGGATCTCTGTCAGATACGATGGAGACTGGAATCCCATGGAGTCTTACTATCTCCCTTACATACAACTCAGCGTATTGGCTCACATCATAAGTTGTCTTGACTGGTAAGAAGTGAGCAGATTTGGTATGTCGGTCTAATATAACCCAAATTGAATTGTAGCCTTGGACAGATCTGGGTAAACCAACTACAAAATCCATCGCAATACTCTCCCACTTCCATTCTGGTATCGGTAGGGGTTTTAGCATCCCAGCTGGTCTCTGATGCTCAGCTTTGACCAACTGACACGTCAGGCACTCTGAAACAAATCTGGAAACATCGCGTTTCATGCCTGGCCACCAATACAGCTTCTGGAGATCCTTTTACATCTTAGTGCTCCCTGGATGTACTGAATATGGAGCTGTATGAGATTCTGCCATCAGATCTGATCTCAAATTATCACACTAGGAACCCACAATCTACCTCGGAATCTGATAGCTCCTTCTGCTGAAGTATAGAGATTACTACCTCTCTCTATGTCTTGTTTAACCCACTTCTGCAACTGTTCATCTAACAGTTGTCCTTCTCGGATCTGATCCAACAGATTTGATCGAATGGATAGATCTGCTAGAACTGCGCTACTATAACGGGTAATCAGCTCTAGCCCAAAATTTTCAATTTCATAAGCTAAGGGTCTCTGGACAGTAAGCTGGGCTAATCCTATAAATTTCCTGCTAAGAGCATCTGCCACCATGTTGGCTTTTACTGGGTGGTAGCTAATAGTACAATCGTAATCTTTAACTAGCTCTAGCCACCTCCTATGTCTCATATTTAATTCCTTCTGGGTAAAGAAGTACTTCAAACTCTTATGATCTGTAAATATCTCACACTTCTCCCCGTACAGATAATGTCTCCATATCTTGAGGGCAAAAACCACATCTGCTAATTCTAAATCGTGCGTGGGATAGTTCCTCTCATGATTCTTCAGTTTTATGGAGGCATAAGCTATTACCTTACGATCCTGCATCAAAACAGCTCCTAAACCTAACTTAGAGGCATCGGTAAAGATCACAAAATTCCCTTGCTCAGAAGGCATGGTTAAAACTGGAGCTTCTATCAACGCTTGCTTCAACTTCTCAAAACTCTGCTGACAACTGGGGGTCCATTCAAATTTAAGTTGTTTCCTGGTCAGTGTAGTCAATGGAACTTGAAAATCCTTGAATAAACCGTCTGTAATATCCAGCAAGTCCCAAAAATCTCCTTAATTCTGAAACAGATCTGGGCACAGGTAGTCTCGCACAGCTTCTACCTTAGCTGGGTCGAATTCTAAACCATCCTTAGAAATGATATGTCCTAGAAACGCAACTTTCTCCAACCAAAACTCACATTTGCTAAACTTAGCAAACAATCTCTTGTCCTTCAAAACTTGCAACACTATACGAAGCTGACTAGCATGCTCGGAGCTGGTCTTGGAATATACTAAGATATCATCTATGAAAACTATTACAAATTGATCCAAAAAGGGATGGAAAACTCTATTCATCAGGTCCATAAAAATAGATGGAGCATTTGTTAACCCAAAAGGCATTACTAAAAACTCATAATGACCATATCTGGTCCTAAAAGCTGTCTTATAAACATCGGACTCCTTAATCTTCTTTGCTTTGTGTGTGCTAATGTGTAACTGATAAATGCGTATGCAGAATAAATACATTAAATCATAAAGAGATTACGCTGCTGTTTGTTTATGGAAGTTCGGATATTAATATCCTACATCTCCCCTTCTTCCGCTCCGGGAGGGATCCACTAGAAGATTTGATCTACACATCGTGTACAGACCCGATCCAACAGCCAGCAGCTGCTAGAACTCCTAGACTCTACACCAGCCCTCGGCTGTGTCAATCACTTGTTTTACGCCTCTGTGAGAAAGTCTACAAACACGGAGTTTAACATCTTCGTGCTTGGACGGGATCTGATTTTACATTTTGGGTTTGAGATTCATTCACTATACAATTTTGCTCAACTCTCAAGAATGTGAATGAATCTCTATGTGTGAGATATACAGTGTAAGAACAACTCTCGTAATAATAATATCTCACACAACTGGGAAATGCTCCTAAAGAGCTGATGAAGACTCAGCAGTCGACACTGCAATAAGCTCCTCTCTAATGGTGGTCGACTGCTTCATCTTCCTGTTTTCTTCCCTCAGTAATTTCTCTATTTTTGTCTTTCACACCAGAATCATCGATTTCTTCAAATATTCTCCCTTAAATAGCCTTTGTTCAAATTCAATCCGTTGGACACAAATTTTCTTCCCGTTGAAAGATGTTCTGTAAAGTACCGACAGGATTGTCCTTGTGTCCTTTCTTTTGAAGACTTTTGTCTTCTTCTGAATAAGCTTTTGAACTTTGATCAGATTCTGCTTGCGTCACTTCTGTTCTCATCTTAATATGCTCAGCAGTTGACTTCTAAGTTCCAGTAAATCTTCATATATGTTGTCAACTGCTTCGCCTTTCTCTTCTTATCACGTCTTATTCAGCTTCTACTTTGGTTCAGCTTTTGCTTCGATTCAGCTTTTGCTCGATTCAGCTTTTGCTTAGATTCAGCTTCTGCTTGTATCTTTTCTTCATTGCTGATCGACATCTGATATGGATTTTCTTTACTGCTGAACATACTTCTGTTCACTGCTGAACATAATGTAGCTCACTGCTGAACGTACTGTAGCTCTGTTGAATCTACTGTAGCTCACTGCTGAATCGTTCTCTTCAGTTCATAGCCGAATAACTGTTCTTTGTTCGACTGCTGATTCTGCTGACGTCAAGGTTGCTGATCCACCTGTTGCATCAACTGCTGATCCTGACTTCTTATTGCTCCAGCTTGTCCATCTTTCCCTTAGCGCTCCAGCTGGTCGATGTTATTTTCTTCTTATCTTTTGATCAACATCTGCTTTCAACTTCTGATCAGCTGCTCCTCTTGTCTTCAACAACTGATCAGACATCACATTTTCTCATGAGACCTGTGCTATTCCCTCCGAAACGGTCCAACGAGCAAGACTCGCTACGCAGTGAGGAGCTCCTCTGTTTTTGGCCAAATTCCTTCGTTTAGGCCTCCGAAAATGCGATTTAAACTTTTCAGCTCAACCTGCGCACTTAAGTTAAATCGTTAGTACAATAGTAACAGATTTTGTATGAGTCAAAACTTAGATTCTGATCTGTAAAAACAGATCCAACAATCTCCCCCTTTTTGATTTACACAAAATCTGGATAAACATATGCACGTATGTTTATGCTTGAAAATATTTCTCCCCCTTTTTGTGGGAATAAAAAAGGGTTTGAAATCTTGTCCCCACCCCTTAATATTTAAAACAAAACTCCCCCTCAATAGAGCATGGGGTAACTTTATTTTTCGAAATAAAAGCAATATGCACAGGAAGACAGTTTGTCGAAAACATTATGCATGCATGAGATTTTGAAGACAAAATCTATGCTACTCAAAATTTCTCATTTATATAGACCAGAGGAAAATAGAAGATTCAATTTACAGAATCTCTTCCATTTTTCCCTAAGGCACAACTACTGTCCTAAAATTAAAATCGATCACTACTCCATATCTGGATAACCAGTCTATTCCCAAAATCAAATCGAACTCGGGCATGGGTAAAACAATCAAATTGGCGGTAAATACATGTTCTTGAAGTTCAAGCTCTAAGTCACGATATATGCAACAAGATATCAGCTCTTCTCCTGATGGCACAGTTACGCAATAACCTATAGACAATCTTTCTGGCTTACGCGGTAACTTTTTAGCGAATTACTCAGCTATAAAGGATGGGTCGCAACTGACTCTAGCAGGGCAAAGGAGGACAAACCAGCAACCACAATCTTACCCGTAATCATCGTAGAATCTGGGTTAGCTTGTTCATCTGTTATGAGTAAGCTCTGTTGGGCACCAGCTGCTTCGACTGAGGACAGAACTTAGAGATGTGGCCTTGAGCACCACACTTATAACATCCGCTTTGGCCAGCTTTACATTGTCCCGGGTGATTCTTATGGCACTGGGACAAACCGGCTTACCACTAACAGCTGGTACAACACTGATAGGTTGGGCTGGTATAGGTCTTGGCTCTTGGGTTCGCTGCTGGTTCTTATTCTGTTTCTTAAATGGCCTCGAATCTGCCTGCTGAAAGGATTTCCTCCTCTGCTGTCTCTCCTGCTCCACATCTTTCCAATCCCTCTCCACTCGCAGGGCCTTATCTACTGCCTCCCTATAAGATCTGGGTCCTGCTAACCTAA
>KV006378.1:14523-35878 GCA_001598015.1 Dorcoceras hygrometricum
TGTACGCTAACCACGACCAACTGGTTCTTGCAGGCACTATCAGTGATACCTAGGGGATCATGGGGCGATGTTGCTAGACGCTCTTACCATGATCCGTTGGGCAGGTCCGGAATTGTGATTCCGGAGCCACAATGGTTGTGGGCCCACGGCTAGCTGTATCCCTGAACCATTGAGGGTCACACAAGTACTGGATTCGAGATTCCCGCACGGATACTGAGCTCAATGTGTTGAGCATGAGAATAGGATTTTGGGGAGTGCGACTTCCTAAAAGTCAACACGGGTCAAATCGAGATTTCCCGACGTTGAGGGGAAAAACGGTCATTTTGCATTGGGGTTCTGAAAAATGGTTTTTCAGATCATGGTGTTCAGTTTTGGAAACTGAATCGATCGGTCCGATCTGATCGGCAATCGGAGTTACGATGAAGTCACGGTGATAGGGATGAACGTAATGTTCATCCTTTGGACCCGGGCCCGTTGGGCCGGTCCAAGACTATGACCAAGTCTATTTAAAATAGATTTGACTCTCATAACACAACACTTAAGCTAATTAAACCCTAAACCTAAGTGCAATAGCCGCCGCCCCTCTCCTCAAAGCCTCACGCCGCCGCCGCCGTGCGCCGCTCGCCGCCGCCGCCGCCGCCGCTCACCGGAAAATTGTTTCCGGCCAATCTTGATGAGCAGAATCCGTCCGTGCAGATCTCGTCAGGCCTTCTAGTGCAGGCTGACGAAGGTATCCCGTCTCCGGTCGTGGACCTGATTGACGATATCTACCGCCGCCTACCGTGAAGTTCCGTTTTCTTTACGAAACCGGTCGGAGCCAAGCACGAGTTGCCAGCAAGGTAGTCACCTAAACATCCTATGAATGTCATAGTTTCGTGTTTTGTTCATCGTATTGATCGTCTCCCGGCACATGTTTTTGTTCTTCCGCTGCCTCGCCGGGGGGCGTGATCCGGAACCCAACAGTATGTGTGACCGTACTTAGTACCAATACTAAATGGACCACACACATCAGTATGGATCAAATCCAATAGGCCTTGAGCACGTTCCGGCTTGCCCTTAAAGGGTTGTTTGGTCATCTTTCCCTTGAGACAAGATTCACAAGTCGGTAGGGAGTTAATGTCTGATAAATCAAACATGCCACTCCTAACTAACTTGTTCATCCTACTTAGGGAAATATGACCTAGCCTAGCGTGCCAAAGTTGTGCTGGGTTTAAGCTATCGTATTTCCTTTTAATTGTTGTTGTATGTGTTTCGACATCGCGAGTTGGAACTTGTTTTAATTTTAAGGTGTACAAATCGTTGTTGCGTTCCCCAATTCCAATTAAACAGTGACTGTTAGATGTGTTTCATGATAGCCATCATATCCACTATCACATCTAACATACACTATAGTGCATTCTAGGTCTTCATCCAACACAATTGTTAACATTATATAACATAATGAAAATAAATAATTCCATAAATAAATGCGTATTTCATAAATAAAGATTGTCATATACAAGAGTCTATAAAACTCACACGCCACAAGTTGGCTAGTTGGGTATCTACTCTAATAGTTATTTCAGTCGAGGGGATTTCTGTGGATCCCAGTAATGTTGATGCTGTTTTGAACTGGGAGCGTCCCAGGAATGTGTCGGAGATTCGTAGTTTCTTGGGTCTGGCTGGATATTATCGCCGCTTCATTCAAGGGTTTTCTAGCATAGCAAAGCCGATGACTCAATTGACTCAGAAGGACAAGAGGTTTGTGTGGACTGAGCAATGCGAGAATGCGTTTCAATTGCTCAAGGAGAAACTGACTACTACGCCTGTGTTGGCTCTGCCGTCTGGATCAGGTGGTTTTGTTGTTTGTTCTGACGCATCGCTCAATGGATTGGGCTGTGTTTTGATGTAGAATGGTCGAGTCATTGAGTATGCCTCGCGGCAGTTGAAACCGCATGAGACTCGTTATCCAGTCCATGATTTGGAGCTAGCAGCCGTGGTCTTTGCGTTGAAGATCTGGCGTAATTACCTGTATGGCGAGTAATTTGTGGTGTACTCGAACCACAAAAGTTTGCAGTATCTGTTTTTGCAGCCTGATTTGAATATGAGACAGCGTCATTGGATGGAGCTGCTGAAGGACTTTGATTGCGAGATTAAGTATCATCCTGGGAAATCGAACGTAGTGGCCGATGCTTTGAGTAGGAAGGCTAGTGAGATGCTTGCTTCGTTGTATATTTCTAAGGATCAGGAGCATCTTAATACTACTGGTTGGAGATTCTACCGGCTGAGGATTGTGTTGTGGTTTCTTCCTTCCAAGTGGAGCCACAGATTGTTTCGAGTATTCGAGCAGCTCAAAGGACTGATCCTTCCATCCACGAGTTGAAGTTAAAGGTCAGGGCTGAAGATTATTTTGTTTCTTCTGATGGTTGCTTGAGGTTTCGTGGCAGGCTGGTCGTGCCTAACCTCATTGATTTTAAGGAGGATATCCTTCGGGAAGCGCACTGCAGTAGACACAGTGTTCATCCTGGTGCACGGAAGATGTACTATGCGTTGAAGCCGCACTTCTGGTGGGCTGGCCTGAAGAGCGACGTTGCTGGTTTTGTCGCTCGTTGTTTGAACTGTCAGATAGTAAAGGCCGAGAGGATGTTGCAGAGTTTGGAAGTGCCCCAATGGAATTGGGAGCACATAGCTATGGATTTCGTGACGCATCTGCCTCGTACCAGCAGAGGATGCGATGCTATTTGGGTGGTTATTGACCAATTGTCGAAGTCTGCACATTTTATTCCCTACGGTATGACATTTTCTCTGAAGAAAATGGCGAATCTGTAGGTGGATTTTGTGGTTAGACTGCACGGTGTGCCTGTTTCAATCGTTTTAGACCGAGATCCAAGGTTTACTTCCAGGTTTTGGAAGAGTTTGCAAGCAGCTCTAGGTACCAGATTGGCTATGAGCACAGCATATCATCCCCAAACAGATGGCCAATCTGAGAGAACTATCCAGACGTTGGAGGATATGTTACGAGCTGTTGTAATGGATTTTGGAGGTAGCTGGCAAGACGCGTTATCTTTGGTGAAATTTTCCTACAATAACAGCTATCAAGTGACGATTGGCATGGCGCCGTTTGAGGCTTTGTATGGCAGGAAGTTCAGATCGCCAGTATGTTGGAAAGAAGTGGGGGAGAAGCAGCTATCTGCCCCAGACTTTGTGCAGCAAATGGAGGATCACGTGGATCTAATTTGACAGCGGATGAAAGCTGCCCAGGATCGCCAAGCCAGTTATGCGAATAAGAGGCGTTGACCTCTAGAGTTTCAGGTTGGTGATCAGGTATTTCTCAAATTTTCTCCGTTTCGCAGTGTTATGCGCTTTGGACACAAGGGAAAGTTAGCCCCTCGTTACGTCGGACCGTATGAAATTGTTGAGAGGATTGGCTCTTTAGCGTATCGGCTGTTGTTGCCCCCGGAATTATCTTCTCTACATGATGTCTTTCATGTTTCCATGTTGAGGAAGTACGAGCCAGATCCGTCTCATGTGCTTAGAACTGACGAGGTTGAGCTAGATCAGACGTTGAGTTATCAGGAGTATCCCTCGCAGAACCTTGGCAGAAAAGAGAAACAATTGAGGAACAAAACCATTCCGTTGGTGATGGTGCAATGGAGCAAGCATGGTAGGGAATAAGCTACTTGGGAGTTGGAAGAAAAGATGCAGCGCAAGTGGTCGCATCTGTTTGAGTAGCTGTTGTGCTAGATTCCCAGTAGTTGTAGCTTTCGTTGTAATTCTTTCCTAGTTGTTGTTATTTGCTTGCTCAGTTTTCTTGAACTCTTGGCCTTGTGTTGGGCGATTTTCTGTTTTGGTTTTCTGTTGCTGTGTTGTATTTCCAGAATTGTTGTTTGATTTCGAGGACGAAATCCTTTTTAGTGGGGGTAGAAATGTGAGACCTGAAATTAAATAAGAGATTAATTGTTGGATTAATCGGTTTGTAAGAAATTTTGATGTTGTTTGATTTCGAGGACGAAATCCTTTTTAGTGGGGGAGAAATGTGAGACCTGAAATTAAATAAGAGATTAATTGTTGGATTAATCGGTTTGTAAGAAATTTTGAATGTTCAGATTTCTATTTGAAGGTTTCGTTTGCATTTTCGGGTCAGATTCACATTTGGAGAAATTTTTTGGAAATTTTGGTATTTTTGAGTTCGAAATCTGTTTTGTGATCGGGTGAGATCTGAACAGATTTCGTGAGAGATCTGTTCGGTATGGTGAAATATGGTTGTCTCGTGGGAAGGAGAGATCCGATGCGTTAATGTGTAGAGATCTGGTCGCAGCGCGTAGTGGGTAGCACAAGATCCATACGTCGTCGTTTCGTGAGGTCTAAATGTCCCATAGTTAGGTGAGATCTGTTTGCATGTGTCACGCCTGGTTGTATCGCTGAGAGCAGATGTCAACGCGGGTCAGCGTTCCTGTAGCGCGAGATGGAAACGTCGTCGTTTAGGAGAGATCTGATATTTCGTTAGCGCTAGGATCTGATTTGGAATCTTCCCCGTGTGTTTTGTGTTGAGCGCTATACGATGTCGTTTAGATAAGTTAATACAGTGTCGTTTGGCTTAGCGTTTGGTTGTGAAATCTGTTGAGCATGATCGCTGGTGCGTGGGACAATGTATAGCGCTGATTTTCAGATGTCAACAAAACGTCTCCGTTTTGGTTAGCGCTTGTTGGAGAGATCTGTGGCGCGAGAGTAGCGTTTAGCGCGTTTGTTATTGTTCAGATCTTAGTAGCGTTAGTTCCAGATTTCTCCAGCTTTTAACGCTTTTGGTTTTCAGATTTCTCCAGCTTTTAACGCTTTTGGTTTTCAGATTTCTCTCGCGTGTGGTTTTAGAGATCAGATTTCTCCGTGGTTTTAGAGCGACCTCATTTTGGGAGTTTTGAGCGCTGTTAGCGCATGCATGGGATTGCCTATGAAATCTGTTTCTATCGGTGGTTGTATTAAACAGATTTATCGTGTGTATATATTGGAAGCTTTGCCTTCTATCTTAGTAGCAGATCCCATACTTAGCAAAAATCCTCCCGACTTTCATTCTTCGCTCAAACCCTCGGGTACTGTTCACCGTGAGCTTCTCCGACGAATTCTCGTCATTTCTGGCCATCATTTTTCACGTTCGAGGTAGCGTTGGACTCCTCTCATGAAGCTCTTTCTTTCTACACAACTTTTGGAGGCTGTCGTTGGCTAGAGCAAAAGCACGAAGTTGCTGCTTTCATTCGTGTGTTTCATGGGTGCAGGTAGCCTTTCGATTTAGCTTCGAAATCTTGTTCCTAGCCTTGAATTGAGCTTCCTGTTAAGTTTTATTGTTGGGATTGGTCGCTGGTTTGAGTGTATGACTCCCAGCCGTGAGTTTCTGTAGATGGCCGTGAGTTTCTGTTAGCTTGCCTGAGTTGTTTTGTGCGTTGTTTGCTTCGGCAGGTGCTTATATCAGATTTCTCGGGCTTGTTTGCGGTAATTGTTGCCCAAAAATTAGAGGTACGGATCTTGAGCTTGAAATCCAGCTTGGATTAGCGTGGGATTTAATGTGAGAGCTGGTTTGCATCTCTGGTTGGTATTACCGTGAATATTGTGGTGTATTGCTTGCTGTGCATTTGTGTTATGCTAGCTACTTGCTGTTATGTGCATACATGCATTTATTCACTTGCATTTCTGATCCCTTGCTTTGTATCTCGTTGTATTGTGCTGTTGTTTCTTACCAGGATGCGAGGACGAGCGGCGATACCGCACCTCATCTCCCTGCTGGGATTGTTACCCCTCATGCGCCGAGTGCTTAACTAACACAGTTCATGAGTTGTGCAACGGCAGGTTGAGTTGTTTGATGCATCTGGTATTCGGGTGTGGTGTCAAGGTGAGTGGCTCATTACCACACTTTGAACACACCACGTGGCCACTGTTCGTTGAAGATCTTGTGGAGCTATGTCTGAGTTCCTTGGCTCCCTTTTTGGTTGAAGCCTTCAGCTGTTATCCGGTGTCTCATGCATAGCATCTGCATTTTATATTATGCTGTTTCTTTAGCTGTTTCAGTTGCTCTCCGTACTGGGGTTTGACCCCATGTCCCTCTGGGGCTTGGTTTGTTTTCTTTGCCTGTTGTTGTTGAGGTTTCCCAGGTTATTCAGCTGGTCGTGGTGCTGACCCAGCTAGAGGTGCCCCAGGAGGTGGTTAGAGTATCCCAGTAGCGTATAGCATATATTAATGTATCAGTATTGTTAGCCAGGGGATGCCCTGTGCTATTGTTGTATTTTGTTGTACTCAGTTGTGGTTGTTACCAGGTATTTGATACATGTTATGCTGTATGGTTTGTCGTGAGCTTGTAGCCTTGGTTTGGTTGGTTTTGTAAACTGGGATTACTTTGAGTATTGTCATATTTTAAATTATATTGTTTTAAACCGTCAGGCCAAAAGCAAAAATTTTACCCGCTTTTTAGTAGCTTCCGCGTGTGTTTGTGTAGTTTTACTCTGTTGTGAGCACGAGGCCTGACAATGTACCTGCGATCACTATGGCAGGTGTCTCCTCAGCCTGTTCTCTCGTCAAAGCGTTCGCTTGGGCCTGCTGTGGAATCTGAAACTGAGGCCTCGAAGGTGCTCCAAACCTAGAAGGCTCACGGGGTTGGAATCCAGATCGCTGGGTAGGGGCAGGAAACTGCGGTCTCTGAGAAGAACCACCAGCCGATCCCTGCTGCGAAGGAACTGAACACTGACCCCTCAACAAAGGACATACTCTCTGAAAATGTCCGTGCTGTCCACAGTTATGGCAAAACCCCTGAACTCCACGACACTGCGAAGTCGGATGCCTTCCTCCGCACTGTCCACATGACATGCTGCCAGAACCAGAACTCACCGAACCAGAGGAACTCGAATTCACCTTCTTCTTGAATTGTTTCCCTAGAGGTCGAAACCTTTGGCGATTCGTCTGCTGCTGTAACCCCTGAGGAGAATAAAAAGATTGTGATGCATCCTGAACAGCCTGATGGGTGCGTCCAGTAATCGGCTGAGTCGGAGCATCCTCCTCCAGCAAACTCTCCTCAATATCCACCACTCGGTTCACTGCATCGATAAAGGTCACAGGTGAACCAGACAAAACCATCCGGTACAGATCAGGCCTCAAGCCTTTCAGAAATTTGTTCCTCTTCGTCCTCTCCTGGTTGGCTACGTGTGTCACATAGATCAAAAGAGCAGAAAACTGTCGGGCATACTCAGCCACTCGCAAGTTACCCTGCTTCAGGTTGTCGAACTCTTGCTCGCGACTGTTATAGAAGGACTCCGGGGTATACTCCTGTCGAAACGCCTCACAGAAGCTCTCCCAAGTGATCACAGCCCCACTATCATGAAGAATACGAGAAGTACCTCTCCACCAGCGCTGTGCGTTGTCTCCCAGCTGCAACACCGCCAGCTTCAGTCTCTTCTCGGGAGCATATTCCAGAGTATCGAACAACTCCTCCATCTGAACTAACCAAGCCTCAGCCATCGCACCACCCTCGGCAGCAGAAAACGTCGGAGGGTTCGTCTGCTGAAACCTAGCTAAAACCAACTCCATCTCGCCTATCTGTCTAGTAACGTTCTCAACCTGCTGAATATCGTCATCACTACCTGCCCTAGACTCCTCCTCGGTAAGTCTAGTCGTCCTACCTCTTCCTCTCCTCGGCGGCATCTAAACAAGTCTAGAGGTATGTGACACCCAAACCCCATGGGAGCCACGGAATCAAGGAAAAAGGAATAAAAAAATAGAGGGGCTGAAATAATAAATTAAGCAAGCTGTATTGCCTTGCTCAAAATAAAATCAAAGTACAACCGTTGGCGCCAAGAAGTTAAATCAGATTTCATTACAATTTCGTAGTACAAAATGCGAAGTCGCGATGTTACAACTACTAAACTCTATTTGAATTCATCTTTGTTGTAACGGATCTCAATACAGATTTGACTAAGATCAAAGACGACAAAAATAGCAAATACAAAATGAACATCGCGGAAACGCAGGCCTTCGATAAACCCTAGCACGCCGCTACTGGTTCAAACTCCACCTCCCATCTGCTCCGGCGCGGACTCACCTGCACCAAGAAAGCTAGTGAGCCTAGGGGCTCAACAAGCAAAACTGAGAGTAACAAAGCACAATATATGCAGGCGCAATACATAAGACATCATAGTTTAAAGGAAGTCATAAAACATCGTTTGTCGTAAACGTCTGTTCTGGGAATAAAATCAAATCTCAGCGTTATCATTTTCGTTAGACTAATGGCTCAAAAGCTCTACTTAGGTCCCGTTGCACTCGATCGAATGACTACTGATATCAGTTAAAATATGGTGAAATCTCACCCAATATGAAGGGGAAACCGAACCTCTCGTCTGCTGCTCGCCCTTCCAATTTGGACCGTCTGTTATCTTTGCCATAAATCCTAAAGTCTGAACATTTTCTTCCTTTAAACATCTACTGAACGGAATCAGATCCTAACATCAGGGTTCACTTCATTTTAAATCATTTTCCATCAAAACATTCTTCACTGAGCATCCAGTTGAGACATAGGAAATTAGTCGTTGGAATAAACGGTCATTGGATACAACCAGTCGTTGGGTACAACTAGTCATTGGAAGGAATCAGACGTTGGGTACTTAGGGAAAAGAATCGGTCGCAACATGGGAACTAGTCGCAACATAGGAACCAGTCGCAATGAATAGGAACCAGTCGCAAGACAGGAACCAGTCGCAATGAATAGGAACCAGTCGCAAGATAGGAACCAGTCGCAATGAATAGGAACCAGTCGGAAGATAGGAACCAGTAGGAACCAGTCTCAATGAATAGTACCTTTAGAAATGAACAGTGCAACTACTGAATTTACAACGGAATGCAACTGCTGGAATGAACAGTGCAACTACTGATTTTGAATTGGTGTTATAACATCAAAATGACAACCATGCTATCAGTTATTGTTTATCAAACCAGACTTTAAACTGATTCAACTAACAACTACCGAATACATAGCATCAAGTTCTGATATTATCATCCATCGGAAGAGAAGGGAGAACTTTGCAACTTTACGATGAAATAGAAACCTGAAATACTCAGATTTTTAAAATAACATCAACATCTTCAACATCCACTTCGTAAAATACATTTTTGAGTTCAAAACATAACCCACTGTGAACCCGAACATTAAACATTCATATCAATATCAGCAAAACATGAACAAAGGCTGATATTAAACATAACTTAGGCAAGAATCATGAAACGATACGAGAACAATGCATATGCTTTCATGGCATAGCAAGAATCAGATTTACTTGCCTCAATAAGAAGAAATCACGAGATACAGCAGGTCACGAACAGAGAGTCCTCCCGAGCGCGACGATAAGCTTCCTATTTTCTTTGATGCAAAAATGAGTATTTTCTTGAGAAGGAATGAACTTATAGCTCACAAGGACAACAGCATGGGGGTCTGATTTGCAACAGGGAGAAATACTTGAGTAGGAATGGTAAACCATACTTCATAAAATTTTACTTAAAATTCCCTGTCAATATTGATTTGTAAAAGTACTACTCAAAATCTGAAACTTAACCATTCCCCCATCCAACATCATTTTATTTGTAAAGTTTGAAAATTGATTAGCCATGCTCGGGTGACAGCTGATCGGATCTCTGCACCTTATGAAATCTGAAAATTAGAAACCAGCTATTCGAACAAATAAACAATGCTGAAATATGAAATTAGAAATGGGTTCTCAAATTATAAGGATTTAGAATTTGTGGTCTTATGGATTTTGGGGCGTTACAAGGTAAGATCTCAAAGCAGATATATCACATATACAGATAAAAGATCACATAAGTCACAGAGTCAATCAAAATCAAATCAAATCTCTGTGCCTATACTCAAGTGTGATCAAAAGAAATTGAGCTCATCCCAGTTTAAGCTCTGATACCAAAAATGTCAGGCCCCGTGCTAATCACTCAAGATTACAGCAAAAATAAGCACATAATAGCGGAAGCATAAAATATGGCTTAAAAATTTTTCGAAATCTTTTGGGCCTGAACTCAAATCATCATTCAAAATATTCATAATCAAAATACGAGTTAACTCGAACTCATACAAAGCAGGTAACAACAAGTCTCAAATCAAATACAGATCCCCAATACAATAAAACACGGGGCATCCCCCGATTCAATACATATCATAAAATAAACTGGGACTCAAGAAAACAGGGATCGACCAGCTGGCACTCCACTCGGTCCAGCTTGGTTACCTGAAGATCCTGCAAATGGGTAACACAGACCCAAACAACACAAAAACAGGAAAAGAAATACGAGGTCAAGCCTCAGTACGAAGAGCTATCAATACAGCTAATCATGCAACATGCTATAATCAATTCCTTGAAATGCATGAGGGCTATCAAGGATCGGATAGCTAGACCAGTGTATCAACTGGCAAATCATCATAATCAGCCTCTATACCCGCACGGTGTATCAACCGGAGAAATCATCGGTCCGTGATCTTCAGAGCCCGTCAGCCCATCACAGCTCGGTGGTAGACACTAGAATCCGGTAGTCACCACTCCGATGATAGCGTTGGACTTTTCAGGCACGACACATCTGTCGGCCAGTCACAACGTGGCTATCAATCAGGTCATCAATCAATCTGTCAATCAGGCTCAAGATGTATGCATGTATGCCAATCAATATTCAATTCACAATGCATACAATTCAATACGTGACAACAGAATGTACAACTCAAACAATTCAACAAACTGTATCACGTAAAAGCAAAGAATCACATCAGCATATTTCATATGCACCTAGAACCTCAAATCTGTTAAGGAAACTCAATAATTAACTCATAACTAGTTCAAATCTGAAATTCTCAACAATATTTCCTACGGCCCAGAACCTAACTCCGGTTCTACTTCTAAGCAAAGAACTAGCAGCTAATACTAATCTTAGAATGGCAGGAAATCCTTACCCCGAAGTTGAAACTAGCGGAAGAACTATCGAGTTCCACTGTACGAAGAAACCAGCAACTTTGCGATCCTCTCCAAGGTCGTTCTACCGCCTGAACTGGGTAACAATCAGAAGAGCAACTCACAAGAAATCCAGTGCCACCAAAATCGCTCAAAACAATGGCGGAGAACGGCGGCAATCGACGGGAAAATAGTTACGGTGAACAGTAGCTAAAACGAGGGTTTGAAGATGGAGATGAGAAATATCGGGCTGTAAATAATTCTAAGTGTCGATCAACACTTGTCTATATAACTCCATACAACAGCTGCTGATTTAATCTATCAGACGTTGCTACAGTAGGAATCTTACAACAGAAACCAGCTTTTCCTCTCAACGAAATCAGCAGCAACCATCAGATGTTGCATTCACAAAGGAACATCAAAACGACGCCGCATCAACTAATCAAAATGACGCCGCAGCGCTACAACAGCTGACGAAAGATTCTCTTCTAAAACAACCAAAAGCTGGTCACGCTAAATAACTCAACGACGACGTATCAAGAACACGTCATCATCGCTGCCAACAGCTGATCACAAAGCGTTACACCCAAAAACGCTGCGTTCCAACTTATCAAAACGACGTCGCCTCACCATCAGCAGCTGGTCACTCAACCCAACAGCTGAAAGCTGGTCACGCTAAATAACTCAACGACGACGTATCAAGAACACGTCATCATCGCTGCCAACAGCTGATCACAAAGCGTTACACCCAAAAACGCTGCGTTCCAACTTATCAAAACGACGTCGCCTCACCATCAGCAGCTGGTCACTCAACCCAACAGCTGGTCCCCCGACTAAATCAATTTCTCACAATCGCAACAGCTGATAGCGCTTCTACATCAGCAGTCAACACCAAAAGGTTGACCAACACGTGTCGCGTTCTCGTTAAATCTCACGATTGCGCGTTAGCTGCCAACAGATTCCTCTTCAAACGCTGCTACTGAATAGCGAAACGACGACGCATTATTCACTCGCTACAGTAGATGTCTGAAATGCGCTACACCTGATTTCCTTGCATTAGCGCGACGTCTGATTTCACGAAACGACAGCGTATTACTTCTAAACGCCAGGGAATCAGATTTCTCTCGCAAAACCCTCAAATCTACGCGACAAATCCCAAATCAATTTCAATTAATCACTAATCTAAAATCTGATTCCTCACAGCACTACCAGTCTGTGAGTTTTATATATTTACGATTCACTTTTATTTTCGCATGCTGCATGTTTTATTTCTGCATGAGTTTTGCCTTAGAATTTTTGCACTTAGTCATGCACTTAGATTTACGTGATAAGATTTTGGTGTACCAGTATGCCTCCCAGATGCGCAGGACCCAGCAGGATGATGCTACGCCTCCTCCTCCTCCCCCACCTCCTCAGTTGACACCCTACGAGAGAGCTAGTGTGGATATTCTAGCCGAGATCACCAGGCTATTGGAGAGACATTCGGAGCGATCCGTGAAGTCGCATGAGGAGGACGTCGTTGAGAGGCTCCACAAGCAGGGACCCCAGGAGTTTTCAGGGACTACTGACCCACTTGTTGCTGAGGAGTGGATCCGATCA
This sequence comes from Dorcoceras hygrometricum, assembly GCA_001598015.1. Lineage (NCBI taxonomy): Eukaryota > Viridiplantae > Streptophyta > Magnoliopsida > Lamiales > Gesneriaceae > Dorcoceras > Dorcoceras hygrometricum. The sequence goes on from KV006378.1 coordinate 27,075, forward strand.
TTGGAGACCATCTTTGCTTATATGGGTTTCCCGGATGCTGACATGGTCCGTTGTGCTATTTTCATGATGAAGGGAGATGCCGCTCTTTGGTGAGAGAGCGCGGTGGTTGGTCTGATACTGGAGAGCTTGAATTGGGAGAGATTCAAGATTGTCTTCTTTGAGAAGTATTGCACCGCCGATGCCTGGAGCCAGCTTATCAGGGAGTTTATGAGTCTCCGACAGGGAGATAAGTCTGTTGCGGAGTATGTGTGGCAGTTCGAGCGGGGGTGTCACTTCGTGCCCTCGATCGTGACTGTGGAAAGAGAGAAGCTGCGACAGTTTACTGATGGACTGCGACCAGACATCTGCCATGATGTCAATGTGGCAGACGTGGCTACTTACATGGCAGCGGTGAACAGGACGTACCGGTCTAAGAGAGGCCAGAAGTATATGAGGGATGACTTCCAGAGGAAGTGGCAGTTACAACAGCACGTCAGGGGGCAATCTTCGCAGCAGCCAGTGAAGAGACCTCAGGGCCAGTAGAGGCCACAGCAGTAGGGGGCCAGTGCCCCTAGACCTGGAGGGTACCTGATCTGCAAGGAGTGCAGTAAGCAGCATTCAGGACCTTGCATGGCTGGATCAGGCAGGTGCTATCACTGCAGGGAGCCAGGACATATTTCTAGGGATTGCCCTAAGAGGAGACACGCCACAGGTCATGTTTTTGTGATGCAGGCAGAGGCTACAGATCCGAAAATGACATTACTCACAGGTATTCCGTTTTATATTTCCATCGTTTCTGTGCTTTGACGTTTTGGTATTTGGGTGTTTTATAATTGCATGCTAAGTAGAGCACTCCTAGGAAATTCTTTGCCTTAGTTGCTGAGTGAGATAAGTAGGAAGTGTAGATCTTCTAGAATTTTCCTTGAGAACTTAGACGGATAGGACTAGCGAACTTAGAAATGTCTTAGGCATCTAAACTATTTACTGGTATTTAGTTTGACCGTAAACGCGTGTCTGTGTGACGTTTTCGTTTCAGGCGAGATTCGTGTGCTACTACTCTCGCTTTGTTAGACTGAGGGGCGATCCACTCGTTTATTTTGAGTGCGTTCACACAGAGGATCGGTATTATTCCGGAGAGCTTGGGAGTAGCTATCGTCGTGACGGTTTTGTCAGGAGAGGAGTTGATGATGACCAGCGTTGTGCAGGGATTGACGATGATTTTCCAGGATCATGAGATCAGAGCAGACTTGGTCATTTTTCCGATGTCAGGATTCGACCTCATCCTGGGTATGGATTGTGTCAGGCCTCGTGCACAACACAGAGTTTAACCACGCAAACACATAGCGGAAGTAATAAAATAGTGGCTAAAATTTTCGTTTTTGGCCTGACTGAAAGATAACATAATTTGAAATACTACAATACTCAAAATATCCCGGTTTTTAAAATAATTCAGTACAACAGTACAGCATTCGACAGATACAAGAACTACAGAATACAACTGTAATACAATAAAGCACAGGGCACTCCCCGGCTAACAGTTCTTATACATATATTGTTAGGATCGAAGGATCAGATCTCACGTACTAAACAAAAGTAAACAACAATACAAGGGAGGGGGCCGAGAGATCTGATCCTACAAATAAAATAAGGTGTAATACCTTGGGTTCTTGAACATATAAAATAAGAGCACCGGAGACAGATCTGGTATGAAATAAAATCATGCGGAAAACATCAGAACTGAATCCTAATTTTAAAACAACTCGATGCAAACAGATTTCTTTTTAAACATATGTAATGCGACTGTGTGTGAAATCTGTTTGTGCATGCAAGTGTGACTTCTGTTATGAATGCGTGCTAAATAAATTGCGTATGCGAAACTGTAAATCGTAAAGAATACACTACACTGCTGTTTGTTTCTGGAAGTTCGGATATCAATATCCTACGTCTCCCCTTCTTCCGCCTCGGAAGGTTTCACTAGAAGATTTGATCTTACATCTCGTGTACAGACCCGATCCAACAGCCATCAGCTGCGAGAACTCCTAGACTCTACACCAGCCCTCGGCTGTGTCAATCACTTCTTTTATGCCTCTGTGAGAAAGGCTACAGACACAGAGTTTTATGTCTTCGTGCTTGGACGGGATCTGGTTTTGCATTTTGGTTTTGATTCACTCACTATACAATTTTGCACATCTCTCATGAATGTGCGAATGAATCTCTGTGTGTGAGATTTTTACAGTGAACGCTCAACTCTCGACATAAGGAAATCCCACACACTTGGGAAGTTGCTCTACAAAAGCTGATTTTGACTCAGCAGTCGACACTAGCAATAAGCTCCTCTCTAATGGTGGTCGACTTCTTCGTCTCTCTGTTTTTCTTCCCTCTATGTTTTTGCACTGTGCGTCGCATCATCAATCCCTCGATCAATCTGCTCAACATCAACGTCTTCAACAGCGCTTCTTGTATTTAAATGGTCTCTGTTCAAATTAATCCATTGAACAACCTTTCTTCCCGTTGAAATATGTTCTGTAAAGTACCGACAAGATTTGTCCTTGTGTCCTTTCTTTTGCAGGCTTTTGTCTTCTTCTGACCAGCTGTTGAAGTGTTTACGTCTAATGCATTGAAACATTTGATTTCTCCAACAGCTGAGTACTCCAACGACTGATTGTCTTGATATCTTTATACTTCAACAGCTGATAGCTTTTATGTTCCAACAGCTGTTTGCTTCAACTCCTCTAAATACAACAGCTGAGTCGATCTACTGTCCAGCAGCTGTCGTCTTCTTCGTTCACAACATTGCTCATCAGCTGTTCGTTCTTCATTACATTTGATTAGCATCAGCTGTTATCAGCTTATGCTCTCTCTTGCAACAGCTGAGTGTTTCGTTGCAACAGCTGAATACTGTTTCAACACTTGAAAGCTTCAACAGCTGAATGTATTCCAACAGCTGATTGTTGTTAACAACTGAAATATTCCAACAGCTGATTATTCAAAATCAACATCTGAATAAGCTCAGCAGTTCACTACTGATTCGTCAACTGCTTCGCTTCTTATTTACTGCTGAAATCAACTTCACTTTGCCTCTGTTCTTCACGTCTGATATTATGTCTTCTCTTCGTTGTACTAACAGCTGATTCAATGTTTTCTTCAACATCTTTAGCTTACATCTGATTCGTCTTAGCGTTACGCCTGATTCAACTACTGATATCAGCTATCAACTGTTCTTCGTTCCACCTATTTGACAAGTGATATCATTTCCTGTTCGACATTCCAGCTATTCCAGATTTCTCCTGTTGTCTCAACTGCTGATCCTGACTTCTTGATTGCTCCAGCTGGTCCATCTTTCCCTTAGCGTTCCAGCTGGTCTATCTTCATCTTAGTGCAACAACTGATTTATCCTCGTTTTAGCGCAATGATGAATCTGTGTAAACAGATCCTGATTAAGTTTTGAATTACACAAAACCTGTTACTGTGGTTCTAACGTTTCTACGTAGTGTGCAGATGATAAGAGGAGAAATCTGATAACAGTTGGAACGCTACAAAGTAGTTGAGGCTGCTGATGAAGAAAAGAAGTTTATCAGCTTTGCTTACGTGGAGCCCAGCATGGACAGATATGCTTACATGGAACAGCTGTACCTTCTGTTAGTTGTGTCGCATAAAGAGAAGCTGGAGAAGATGAATTCAACAGTAGAAGTATTCAGCAACGATGACGTCATCACAATCAGCAACGTTAACAGTAACATGCAGCAGTTTTCAGCAATGATGACGTCAGCGTTTCTATTGAAGGAATCAAGAATCAGCAACCATGACGTCATCATTTCTATTGTTAAGAAGAGCTGGTATCAGCAATGATGACGTCAGCTTATCTACTGGAGGAAGCTATGAACAGCGATGATGACGTCAGTAGTGATGTCATCACCATCAGCAGTTGACAGAAAGCGCAAGAGATGGAATCAGCGATGATGACGTCAGTAGTGACGTCATCACAATCAGCAGCAAGCTACAGTACATTCAGCAGGAAGATACAATGATCACAGTTGAAGCAATCAGCTGTTGCAATAAGAAGTAAATCAGCAACCATGACGTTATCATATCTATTGATGGCAGAATACAAAGAAGAGAGGTTGATGATGAAGATCGAACAGTAATAATGACATCAGCAGTGATGTCATCACAATCACCAGTTGAGCAAAAGCAATTTCAGCAGTTGACAAGAGAAGCGCAAGAGATGGAGCGACGTCGTTTTACTATATCAGCCGTAGCGCTAACAGTAGGTGCAATCAGCTGTTGCAAGCTTTCAACTGTTAGGGATGCAATCAACGCTCAAGATGGAAAGGATCAATGGCTGAGATTGAGTCGTGCAAAATGCCTTAAATCGATGGAACAAGATTTGTACTATTCTGGGAAACAGTACAATATACAGAGGATGGTTGCACACATTTGGGAAGACGACGAATTAGCCGTAACAAGCGCAGAAAAGAATTGGAATTTATCTAACGGCTATATCTCTTGAAGAAGCTATTTAAGGGATAAGAATTGAAGGAAGAAGATGATGACTGTGCGAGGATGTTGGTTGCACAGTGCACAAACAGAGGGAAGAAAAATTGAAGTACGAAGCAGTCGACCACCATTAGAGAGGAGCTTACTACGAGCGTCGACTGCTGAGTCTTTATTAGCTTTTGTAGAAGCTTTTCCCTAGTGTGTGAGATTTAATGTTTACGAGAGTTGTGCTTACACTGTAAATCTCACACACACAGAGATTCATTCACATTCATTGTATAGTGAATGAATCTCAAAACCCAAAATGCAAATCAGTTCCCGTCCAAGCACGACGACGTTAAACTCTGTGTTTGTAGCCTTTCTCACAGAGGCATTAAACAAGTGATTGAGTGAACAGCCGAGTGCTGGTAGAGTCTAGGAGTTCTCGCAGCTGCTGGTTGCGGGATCGGGTCTGTACATGATGTATAGATCAAATCTTCTAGTGGAACCTTCCGAGGAGGAAGAAGGGGAGACGTAGGACATTGGAGTCCGAACTTCCATAAACAAATCATTGTGTATTGTATTCTGTTATTCATTCAGCACTTGTATTTAATTTAGCACGCATAACAGAAATCACACTTGCACATAGAAAACAGATTTCACATGCTGGTTTTACAGAAATCTGTTTGCGCAAAATTGTTTTAAAATATTAGGATTCAGTTCTGGTGTTTTCCGCATGATTTTAATTCATACCAGATCTGTCTCCGGTGCTCTGTTTTAAATGTTCAAGAACCAGAGGTATTGCACCTCACCTCATAGTAGCAGCGCAAAAGTTTTAATTAATCTTTCAAAGCAGCGCTGCTAAGTCTTAAATCGGTCCTAACACGCAACGTCTGATTCATTTACATCTTCGCGCTCCATACGTTGAACCATCTTCTTCTTTAGCGCTACAGCTGATCCATCTATGCAATTGCTGATTCAACTGATTTGCCTCTTCGTCGTTCATTAGATCTCTTCAGCAACAGATCTCTACTGTATCATATTCCTACTGTTTCATCTCGTCGACTTATTCATAAGATTTCTCTTCAGATCTCTTCTCGCTTACGTCTGCCAGACTCCTCCTGTACATCAGATCTCTTCGAGACTCTCCACTCAAACATTCAGACTTCTCCTCTCTGTACACTACGTAGAAATGTTAGAAACACAATAACAGGTTTTGTGTAATTCAAAACTCAGATCTGGATCTGTTATCCAGATCCATCATATATGCTATACGCTAACTGGGACACTCTAACCACCTCCAGGGGCACCACCAGCTGGGTCAACTCCACGACCAGCTGAGTAACCATGGTAACCTGAAAACACATACACAGGAAAACAACACCAGCCCCAGAGGGACATGGGGTCAAACCCCAGTACGGAGAGCAATATAACAACTAATAGAATGCAACAGATAATATGCAAATGCTATGCATGAGAATCAGGCTACAACCGAGACACGGGGAGCCAAAGAATCTCAAAGCTGATCAAGAACAGATACAACTGAACAACAGTGGCCACGGGGTGTGTGAGTATATGGGAGCTACCTACTCGTCTCAACACACGGCACCAGATGCAAAACACAACTCAAACTGGTGTTGCCCAACTCATGAGGTGTGGGAGTTACCCACTCCGCTCATAGTGGCTAACAGATCCCAGCAGGGAGATGAGGTATATGGGTGTTACCCGCTCGTACTCAACAGGCATCCTGGTACGCACAGATCAATACAACGAGGCACAACAGGCACGGCTACAACATATCTTATCTCAATATGATAAATGCGTGTATGCAATATATGCAATGTCAAACACAAAAACATATACAACAATGCAAAGCATACACAGCAGCAAGCATAATATCTCATTCTCAATCCAAAACTGTAAAACAAGCTCATATTCGTACCTCAATTATTCTGAGCTATAATTACAACAAATCAGTCCCGAGCAACACAGATCTCACACCTGCTAAGCCAAATACAGATACTAGCTCAAGGACAGTAGCACAGAAACACACGAATTGGGAGCTACTGTGAGGATTGAGAATTTAGATTAGTGATTAATTGATTTGATTTGGGATTAATCACGTATATTTTGAAGTCCCTGCTGATTTTGAACGTTGCGTAAATTTTTGGAAATTCAATCATAGCGATTTTTGGTGCAAAGCTGTTAACAGCACGCTACTGTAGCGGAGTCAACGCAGGTCAACCTTACTGTAGCTCGCTGCTGGTGGAATTGGAATCAGCAGAGGTGATGTAAGCGTGACGCATTAAGATCTGCTGGTTTTAGTTCGAGTTGAAGTTGCTGCTGGTAGATGTTGCACTTAGCGTGAGATTGAATGAGGAAGAGACACGTGTTAGTCAACATATTTGGAGCGTTGACTACTAGATTCAGCAGTTGCGCTAGTGGAGGACGATCAGCAGATGGTTTGAGGAATCAGTCGCAAGAGCTGTCGATAGTTATGATGACGTAGGCGTGACGTATTCCTTTCTGCTGGCAGTAGTTTGCGTTGCGATGGTTGCTGCTGACCAGCAGGCGCGCAAATGCTATAATGTTGAGAAGTGACGTCGTTTGGATTAGTTGATGCGTCGACGTTTTGAGTGACTTCACGCGACCAACAGATGGATTGTTTTGCTTGCGAGAGCTATTGTCTGTTGGTTTTTTGCTACGGCGTCGTTTTGATAAGTTGGAACGGTGTCTTTTTGAAGTGTTTACGTGCGATTGCTTATTTGGTCGTTGCTGCTGAATTTAACGAAAGGAAAAGAGAGGGCTGCTGCTGATAGACTTCTGCTGGACACTTCGATTGATTTTAATGAATCAGCAGGCGAGGCTTTAAGAGGTATTTATAGAAGTGTTGATCGACACTTAGAATTATTTTGAGCCAGTTATTTCTTATCTCTTCTTCTCCAAACCCTCGTCGAGCTACTGTTCACCGTCATTGATACTAGTTTGGAATCTAGGAGCGACGAGTTGAGAAATCCCGTAGGCCCTGCTCGTTCGTGAATTGCTGGTTTCGTTGAGCAGATTCAGCAGTTGTTTCTTTTGAGCTTTTGGGTGAGCATTTCTTGTAGTTTGAGCTCGGTTTTTACTAGTTAATGCCTGCGTAGAAGTGTATGATCGAAGTATGCTTCTGGCTGTAGGATTAGCGTGATTGTGTAGCTAAATTGAGCTAAGATATTAGCTATGTTGTAACAGATTTCAGCTTCCAGGAAGTTCCTGCTGCGTGAGTTGAGCCAGGAGAAATTTGTTAGGTAATTCGAAGAAGGAAGGTACGAATTGAGCAGCTCTTAGCAGTTTTGAGCTTGGGCATGGCTATAATTCGATGTTGTGAAATCTGTGGCTTTACTGATATGTGCTTACGTGAATCAGTTACTGTTTTGATTGAATGTGTATACTGTTTTACGTTTAGGCATATTATGTATTGAGCATGGAGTTTGAATGGCATTCATGCATACATCTTGAGCCTGATTTACAGATTGATTTTATAACCTGATTGGGTGCCACGTTGTGACTGGCCGACTGTTGGGTTGTGCCCGAAAAGTCCAACGCTATCGTCGGAGCGGTGACTACCGGATACGAGTGTCTACCGCCGAGCTGTGATGGGCTGACGGGCTCCGATGATCATGGACCGATGATTTCCCGGTTGATAGATCGTGGTATAGAGGCGACATGTTATGAATTCCCGGTTGTTGCACCGGTCTAGCTGACTGATTTCCTTTGACAGCCTCATGCATTCATAGCATTGTTTTATAGCATGCTGCTTGTTTATCTGCTTTGATAGCTCTTCGTACTGAGGCTTGACCTCGTACTTGTTTCCTGCTTTTGTTTTGTTTGGGTCTATGTTGCCCATTTGCAGGAACATCAGGTAATCAAGCTGGACCGAGTGGAAGTTCAGCTGGCCGATCCCTGCGTCCCTGAGTCCCAGTCTATTTATGATATGTATTGAACCGGGGGATGCCCCGTGTTATCATGTATTTGGGGATCTGTATTTTGAATTGATATTAAGTGGTTACTTGTTGCATGAGTTCGAGTTAACTCATATTTTGAGTATTGAATATTTTGAATGTATGATTTGAAGTTCAGGCCCATTGTATTTCGAAAAATTTTTAAGCCCTGATTTTAAGCTTCCGTGTTTATGCGCTTATTATGTGTTAATTGTTAGTAATTAGCACGGGGCCTGACATTTTTGGTATCAGAGCCTAAACTGGGATAAGCTCGATTTCTTTTGATCACACTCGAGTCTAGGCACAGAGTTTTGATTCGATTTTGATTGCCTCTGTGACTTATGTGATCTATTATCTGCCTTGTTATTA
>KV006378.1:50284-73801 GCA_001598015.1 Dorcoceras hygrometricum
ATTTGCTACTTCTACGATTGACAGTTGGGGTCTAACAGTCGCTGTTAAGGAGGAAATGATTGAAGGAACTTTATTAACATGTTTGGCCAAAATCTGGAATGGCTCTTTTCCTGGTGGGTTAACAGCTACTGCTCGTAATTGAAAGTCAATTACTACCCCATACTTAGTTTACTAACGTGTTTGGCCAAAAACTGGAATGACTCTTTTCCTGGTGGGTTAACAGCTACTGCTCGTAGTTGAAAGTCAATTACTACCCCATACTTAGTTAACCAATCTATTCCCAAAATCAAATCAAATTCTGGCATTGGCAACACAATTAATTCAGCAGTAATCTTATGCCCTTGAAGTTTAAGTTCTAAACTTCTAAACAGTTCGTGCGATACCAGCTTTTCCCCTGATGGTACCGACACACAATAACCTATCATTACTTGCTCCGGCTGGATAGACAATTTCTTAACAAACTCAGCAGAAATGAATGAATGCGTGGCTCCTGAATCTAACAAAGCTAGAGAAGGAAATCCAGCTATTGAAATTTCACCTGTGACCACTGTTGAGTCTGGAGGATCTTGATCAGCTGTCATGACAAAGGCTCTGCTGGTCACCAGCTGCTTGGATTTTGGACAATTCCTCATAATATGTCCAGGCACTCCACATTTATATCAGACGTTTTGTCCAAGTCTGCATTGCCCCAAATGATTCTTATGGCACTTAGGACATTCCTTTCTATCATTACCAGCAGGAACAGAGCTTATAGGCTGAATTTGTAAAGGCTTTTGCTCCTGAGGCCTCTGCTGGTTCTTGTTCTGTTTCTTGAATGGCCTCGGGTCCTTCTGCTGAAAGGCTTGTCTCTTTTGCTGCCTTTCCTCTTCAAGATCCTTCCAATCTCTTTCGATTTGCAAGGCTCTATCCACTGCTTCTCTGTATGTTCTTGGCACTGACAGCCTTACATTCATTTTCAACATTGGTTTCAATCCTTCTATGAAGTGACTCAATTTCTCTTCTGGGTCACTCCCTATTAATGGAACAAAATAGCACCCTCTCTCAAACTTCCGCACATACTCCTGTACGGTTAAACTCCCTTGCTTGAGGGTCAAAAACTCCCTCTTCAATTCAGACCTTTTCCCAGCCGTAAAGTATTGCTCATAGAATACTCGCTTGAAATCTGCCCAAGTGAGATTCAGCAGATCCACAGACAACTTGGCTCCTTCCCACCAAATCATCGCGTCTTCCCGTAGCATGTAGATAGCGCACCTTGGCCTATCTAAGTCAGACAGTTGGAGGTACTCGAAAATAACCTCCATGGATTTAATACAACTCTCAGCAATTAGTGGATCAGTAGTTCCACTAAATTCCTTAGGCTTCTGGCGCCTAAATTTCTCTTGGGGGTCATCGTTACTTGGTCCCCTGCTGCTGGAAGATTGGCCATTGCCTCTGCTATTATTCTGTTCTACCAGCATTCTTAACAATTGAGTGATGTTAACATTGTTATCACTCTCAGTTTCTTCTAGAGGAATACTGCTTCTAGTCCAGTCGCGAACCGCTTCAACTTTAGCAGGGTCGACTTCTATACCATCCTTAGAGATTATATGGCCTAAGAACGATACTTTCTCCATCCAAAAATCACATTTGCTGAATTTAGCAAACAACTGTTTATCCTTTAAAGTCTGGAGCACGATTATTAAATGCTGGACATGCTCCTCTTGAGTCTTAGAATAGACTAAGATGTCATCAATAAATACAACTACAAACTGGTCTAAGTATGGTTGAAAGACCCTATTCATTAAATCCATAAATGCTGATGGAGCATTTGTAAGTCCAAAGGGCATAACCAAGAATTCGTAATGGCCATACCTAGTTCTAAAGGCTGTCTTATAAACATCAGTTGCCTTAATCTTCAATTGGTGATATCCAGACCTCAAGTCGATCTTAGAAAATACTACTGACCCTCTCAACTGGTCAAACAGATCTTCTATCCTAGGTAATGGATATGAATGACTAAGAATATGTTCATGGTCTACGGGGATGGTACTGAAACTGGAAGGCTACACTGATTCTAGCTTCCAGTGTTACGTGGATGATTCGAAATCAACCTCTGGATTTGTATTCATGCTCAATGGTGGTGCTGTCTCTTGGAAGAGTTCCAAGCAAGACACCATCGCGGATTCAACCACTGAGGCTGAGTACATTGCAGCATCAGCTGCTGCTAAGGAGGCCGTTTGGATAAGGAATTTCGTCCAAGAGTTGGGCGTCATTCCTATTGGAGTTGGTCCAGTCTCGGTGTACTGCGACAACACGGGTGCCGTTGCGCAAGCAAAGGAGCCTAGGTCTCACCAAAGATCCAAACACATACTGAGGAAATACCACATAATCCGGGATATTGTGGCTAGAGGTGACATAGCAGTTGAGAGAGTCGCCTCTGTGGACAACGTTGCTGATCCACTTACGAAGCCCTTTCCTGGACCGTTGTTTGAAAAACATCGCGAAACGATGGGACTGCGTCTGATGAGTAGTTGGCTTTAGGGCAAGTGGGAGATTGTTAGAGTAGATGCCCAACTAGCCAACTTGTGGCATGTGGGTTTATAGACTCTTGTAAGAAACGATATTTATATATGATTGTGACAACCGAACCCAACGGGGCCACTAGAATTGGGGTAAATAAAAGTTTTCGAATAAAATAAGGGCTAAAAGGTAATTCGTTATAGGCTGTATTTCCTATAACTTGAAAGAAACAAAACAAACGACAATCTCAAAGACCAGCAGGTACCTAACTTGCGCGCTAATTGCTAAAAATACATTTGCGGAAAAACAGCTTGTATTGATAATTGCAATTGCGATTACAACAGTTGATATTCTAGGTAAATATACAACCGCTGCTACTGATCTAATACAGTGCAATCTAATTCAAAACGCTACAACTGAGACACGGAAAACGTAGGCCTTGGATAAACACAACACCCAGCTGCTGGTCTCAAGTTTCACCTGTTGTTCGTTCTTCAGCTGTCGTACCTGCATCATTTTAAAAGCTAGTGAGCCTAAAAGCTCAGCAAGTAAAACCTGTGTAATAACAATTTCATAAACGCAGGCAGACATCTGAACATTCATAAACATTTCATAAACAGTTCGTTCATAATCTTAGAGACAGGGGATAATAGCCCAGCTCAAACATCATTTTCTTTTCCTTAGACTATGGCATATAAGCTCCTCATGGTCCGTTATGCACTTTGATCAAAATGACTCCCGATATCAGTTTTAGCATATAGCTCGTTATGAAAGGGCAGTCGACATCTCGACAACTGCTCACCCTTCTCGTTGGTGACCGTCAACTATCTATGGCATAATCTTAAAATAAACTTTGATCCATTACATTCTTTCGTAAAACATTTCTGTAAATCATCGGGTTCCATCATTTAAACATTTGCTTCCCATTTTAAAACTTTACTGAGTATGGAATTCGACTTTGGAAACATATCGTTGAAATGAAACTGGTGAAAGGAAAACCAGTCGCAAGAAAATGGAACAGCACTTATGAAACCTCTGCTGCTCGCAACTATCGCTAAATGAACCAGCTGGAATAAACAGAAACCAACTGCTAGATCACTTACTAAGACAAACGTATTTAAATGAAACGATGTCGTTAGAGTAATCAGCAGATAGGATAACAAGACTACCTGCTGATATTTTATGACCTAAAGAAACGACGTCGTTAGCGCATCGATCAGTCGCAAGGAATACGCTAATCGACCAGTTGTAAGAAAAAGCGCTAACACGTGTATATAAATGAATAGTACCAGTCGCAAGACTAATACCAGCTGAAATGAACAGTACTTGAAAACAAATAAAGCAACTGCTGAACTATCATAATCGAATGCAGCTGCTGGTGGACAGTGCATCTGCTGATTTTATGAAAACAACGTAACTGCTAAATTCTATTAAAGGAAATGCAGCTACTGAATTTACAATCACAATGCAGCTGCTGATTCCTAACATAGAAATGCAACTACTGACATTAACAAGAAAAGATGCACCTGCTGATGAACAGTGCATCTGCTGGAATTTACAAAAGACACCTGTAATATCAAAACAATGATCGCGCTACCAGCCGTCGCCTATTAAACCAGACTTTATACTGATTCAACTAGCAACTACTGATTAAACAATCATCAAATCCCGACATTACACAACAGGAAGAACATTCGTAAACATTATAACAATGCAGCTGCTGAATCTTAACAAGTAGATACAGCTGCTGGAACATAACTTGACATTCGTAATATCAAAACAACAACTTTGCCATCAGACGTTGCCTATCAAACCATACTTTACAATGATTCAACCAGCATCTACCGATTACAAAGTTATCAAATTCTGATATTACAGCTACTGCGAGAAGAACGTTCATAACATTTCTGGAAATAAATTCGAATCCTCAGTACATTTAAAACTTCATAAACTTTCTGGAAAATATACTGGAAGCATCATAAACATCAAAACATCATTTTCGAACCCATCTTTCTTTCCTTTACATGTCTAAATCATTTCAAACATGAACTTTAAACATAACTTAAACATAAAGGCAAGCAGATCCATAAAAATAACAATATATGCTTCAAATGGTGTAGCAAAGGATCAGCTTTTACATGCCTTAAACAAAGCTTTACGACAACAGCTAATTCCTGCAGAAATCCTCCCTTTTGAGCAACGCACGAACTCTCCTGGAAATTTCTTTGAAGAACACTTTAAAACTTTTCTTTGCAAATGATGAAAATCTTACTTTGAAAACAGGTTTTTATATGAAAGGGATTAGTGGCAAGCTACTTGTGAAATCAAGCATGACACACCTCTAAAATTTAGTAAAATTCCCTTCATATCATTTTAATTTGTAAAACACCAAACCTTCTCCTAAAGAAAACATTTCACCTCCTTAAAACATTTTCCAATCGATTTAAAATCCAGCTCGTGCATCGCTCCTTGGAGTCACCTGCTGGAACCAGCCGTAGCGCATCATACTTGCTGATATCAATAAATCAGTAGACACATAACATTTAAAATTGCCAATTTGGCCCATAAAATCAATAAAATTCATAAATGTGGTCCTATGGATTTTTGGGGCGTTACTGGCTAACAACACATTCTCACCAAACCTGAGAATGTCATTCAACAAGATCTCTTGGGAGAACAGGCTCGCGCCAGCAGGATTCGCAACAGACACAACATCACACAAAATAGTTGTATGCAAACCATGCTCAACCACAAATGCATCAGCAATAAACGAATGTGATGCTCCGGTATCAAATAACACACGCGCAGGAAAATCAAAGACAAAACAAGTACCTGCAATCAATCCTCCGCCTGGCGTGCCCTCTGCTTGCTCCCTAGTCATGGCATTCACCTGGGCAAACTGAGGTCCTGAAAACTGAGGATGGGAAGACTGTCCAAACCGCGAAGGACCAGGCTGCTGAAACGGCCTAAACTGAGGCTTCCCCAACCTCTGCTGCTGAATCGGAAAAGAAGAACGACCTCTAGACGATCCACCTCGACCCTGTGGTGGGGCGGCGGTATGCTGCGATCCAGACAAAGGACACACTCTAGAAAAGTGCCCATACTGTCCACAGACATTACACGAACCTTGCACTCCTACACTGTGCCATAGGATGCCTTCCTCCACACTGGCCACAAAATTCAACCTTGGAACTACCACTGCTAGAACTACCCCAGCCAGAAGAACTAGAACCAGACTTCTTCTTGAACTGACGATCACGAGGCCTAAACCTCTGGTGTCCAGGATGCTAGGCTACCTGCTGCTGGGGTGGCTGGGACGACTGCACAGACTGGGAAGGTTGCATCCCCGGAACCATGGGACGGTTACCTTGCACCCCTTGCGGCCTAACACGACACCTACGGTTCTGCAGTCCTTCCTCGATGTCTATAGCCCTGTCCACCGCTTCCGCATAGCTCGCCGGTGAACCCGCCACACAAAAGAATGCGACTCCTCATTGAGCCCCTCCAAGAACTTGTTCCTCTTCGCCTTCTCTCGGCCAGAAACGTGCGGAACATACGCAAGAAGAGAAGAAAACCTCTGGGCATACTCTCCCACGGACATAGATCCCTGCACCAGGTTATCAAACTCTTGCTCCCTGGCGTTCACAAAGGATTCCAGAACGTACTCCTGACGGAAAGCAGTACAAAAGCTACTCCATGAAATACCTACACCGGTATCCTCTAGAGCCCTAGAAGCACCTCTCCACCAACACTCGGCACCTCTCCTCAACTGAAACATAGCCAAACTCAGCCTACGCTCATCATCATACCTGACACGGTCGAACAACCCGGTAATATGCTGCAACCAGGACTCAGCATCAGAACTAGGCTCATCATCGTTAAACGTCTGAGGATTCATACGCTGAAACTTCGCCATCACTAGTTCCATATCATCCACACGGGCTGCCATCTCATCTACCTCAATCTCAACCTGTCTATCGCATCCACGACGAGGAACACTACGTTGTACTTCCTCGTTCTGACCTTCAGACTCTTCCTAAAACTGTCCTCTACCTCTACCCCTATTTCTAGGGGACATCTACGAAGGCACTAAGAGGGTAAGGTCACACAACAACAGCTATATCACATAACACATAAAATCACATAGTCAAGCACATGCAACAAGCAACACTGTGCCTAGACTCAAGTGTAATCAAAATAAATTGAGCTTATCCCAGCTTAATCTTTGATACAAAAATTGCCAGGCATCGTGCACAACACAGAGTTTAACCACGCAAACACATAGCGGAAGCAATAAAATAGTGGCTAAAATTTTCGTTTTTGGCCTGACTGAAAGATAACATAATTTAAAATACTACAATACTCAAAATATCCCGATTTTTAAAATAATTCAGTACAACACTACAACATTCGACAGATACAAGCACTACAGAATACAACTGTAATACAATAAAGCACAGGACACTCATCGGCTAACAGTGCTTATATATATATGCTATACGCTACAGGGCACCACCAGCTGGGTCAACTCCACGACCAGCTGAGTAACCATGGTAACCTGAAAACACATACACAGGCAAACAACACTAGCCCCAGAGGGACATGGGTTCAAACCCCACAGAGAGCAATATAAAACAGCTAATAGAAAGCAACAGATAATATGCAAATGCTATGCATGGGAACCAGGCTACAACGGAGACACAGGGAGCCAAAGAATCTCAAAGCTTATCAAGAACAGATACAACTGAACAACAGTGGCACGGGGTGTGTGAGTATATGGGAGCTACCCACTCGTCTCAACACACGGCACCAGATGCAAAACACAGCTCAAATTATTGTTGCCCAACTCATGAGGTGTGGGAGTTACCCACTCCGCTCATAGTGGCTAACAGATCCCAGCAGGAAGATGAGGTATACGGGAGTTACCCGCTCGTCCTCAACAGGCATCTTGGTACGCACAGATCAATACAACGAGGCACAACAGGCACGGCTACAACATATCTGAGCTCAATATTATAAATGCGGGTATGCAATATATGCAATGTCCAACACAGAAACATATACAACAATGCAAAGCATACACAGCAGCAAGCATAATCACCCATGCTCAATCCAAAGCTGTAAAACAAGCTCATATCCGTACCTCAGTTCTTCTGAGCTATAATTACAACAAATCAGTCCCGAGCAACACAGATCTCACACCTGCTAAGCCAAATACAGATACTAGCTCAGGGACAGTAGCACAGAAACACACGAATTGGGAGCTACGGGCTCAACCAAATCTGTCCTACCCTTCTAACACAACAGAAGGCTCTAAGCAAAGCACAAGGTAGGATCTTAACACTTACCCAACGAGATACCTGAACGGCAGACGAAATCCGACGCTTATGCTAACAGACTAGAGAAGGGAGATGTCTTCGCACACCTCTCCAGCTTCACGCAAGCTTCCAAAAACAGCACCATAGGATCTTAACACTTACCCAACGAGATACCTGAACGGCAGACGAAATCCGACGCTTATGCTAACAGACTAGAGAAGGGAGATGTCTTCGCACACCTCTCCAGCTTCACGCAAGCTTCCAAAAACAGCACCAAACGAAGCGTCTTAGCAAGAGGAGTCCAGCGCTACCACTCTTACTTCAGTAGGACCTATCTATCATCGGTAATCGGAGAAGATAAGGTTCGGTGAAAAGTAGCTAGGGTATCGCAATAGAGTTTGCTCACGGGAAATATTCTAAGTGTCGGGGAACAATAATGGACAAAGGGTCAAAGTCCTCATTTAAATATATATCTCAAATCTGCTCATGTCTGCTGAACAGATCCCACCGACAACTTAAGGTACAAAGCTGATTTCCCACTCGGATCTGAATCTCACATCAGATATGACCTTACGCCAAAACAGATCCTGACTTACTCAAACGACGTCGCTCAGGGTCCACTATCACATCTGGACACAACACCTCGCTACTCGAAACTGAATTGCTAACGCGACTGGAATCTGAAACGCAAAACGGCATCGCTCCATAAACACTCAGATCCCTCTCGAATCTGAAGACCAACGCTGCTCACTTCTGGAGATACGCGTTACTCACATCTGAGTCTCTCCCGTTAAACCAAAACACTGTCGTTCCAACTAATCCAAACAACGTAGTTTAGCTACTCACTACTGAACTACGCTAGAGTACTCACATATGCCTAGAGACAATAGATTCCATCACCACTGCTGAACGCGATCACTCAGCGATGGCCAATACTCACATCTGATCAGATCCCGCTGAAAATCTAAATTGATCCAAGGCTGATTCCAGGACTTATACAAATCCGATAGCTTCGCCAAGCATACCAACTCAAAGCTAGATCATCCAGATTTGCTCGCTCAAATCTGAATCTCATAAAATCCGATTAATCTTTCTTAAATTTTTGGGTTTCACAGATTGGTTGACGAAGTTTGGAGCAGTGATCGATTTCCAGTGGAGGTCAATGACTATCAGGCCGCCAGCGCAGGAGACCTTCTTATTTGAAGCAGCAAAGAGACTGCGGAAGCCCAGATTCATATCGTTTCTACAGGCCAGGAAGCTGGTTGAGCTCGGATGTCAGGAATTCTTAGCCAGTATTACCGCTTCAGGAGATTCAACAGGCCCTTCACTGTCTGAGATGGAGGTAGTCAGGGATTTTGCAGATGTATTTCCTAATGATGTTGTGGGAGTTCCACCGAAGCGCGAGGTGGAGTTTTTGATCGAGCTGATGCCAGGTATAGTGCCTATCTCTAAGGCATCGTATCGTTTGGCTCCTATAGAGATGAAGGATCTGAAGGAGCAGATTCAGGAGTTGCTCGACAAGGGATTCATTCGCCCTAGATTTTCTCCATGGGGCGCACCAGTTCTGTTTGTGAAGAAGAAGGATAGCAGCATGAGATTGTGTATAGACTACTGGGAGTTGAACCATGTGACAGTGAAGAATAAATACCCACTCCCGAGGATAGAGGATCTATTTGACCAGTTTCAGGGAGCTTTGGTTTTCTCAAAGATTGATTAGAGATCTGGCTACCATCAGTTGAGAGTTAGAGAGGAGGACGTGTCCAAGACTGCATTTCGGACACGTTACGACCACTACGAGTTCAGTGCCCTTGACAGCCCTGACCAAGAAGAATGCAAAGTATGTGTGGAGTCCTGAGTGCCAGAGGAGCTTTGTTCAGTTGAAGGAGGCCCTCACTTCAGCACCAGTGTTAGCGATGCCAGTGGATCACGAGGAGTTTGTAGTTTATACGGATGCTTCCCTGAGAGGGTTAGGTGCAATCTGATGCAGGGAGGCAAGGTTATCGCTTATGCATTGAGGCAGTTGAAGAGTTATGAGCAGAACTATCCGACGCATGACCTAGAGCTTGCAGCAGTAGTGTTCACGCTGAAGATTTGGAGACAGTACTTGTACGGTGAGAAGTGTCAGATTTTCACCAACCATAAGAGTCTCAAATACTTCTTCACCCAGAAGGAGCTGAACATGAGCAGCGCAGATGGTTAGAGTTGGTGAAGGACTATGATTGTGACATTAGCTACCATCCGGGTAAAGCTAATGTAGTAGCAGACTCTTTGAGCCAAAAGACTGCAGTAGTGGCATGTTTATCACTTAGAGGCCACTACAGGCTGAGATTCAGAGATTTGGGAGTTTTATTCAGGAGAGAGTACGAAGATGTACAGAGAGTTTTAAGACGCTGTATTGGTGGACGGGGATGAAGAAGGATATTGGGAGATTCGTATCTGAGTGCTTGACCTGTTAGCAGGTCAAGACAGAGCACCAGCAACCGGCAGGGTTATTGTAGGCACTCCCTATTCCTAAGTAGAAGTGGGAGCATATTACGATGGATTTTGTGGTTGGGCTACCCAGGAGTCCCAGGGGTTACACAGCGATATGGGTGATTGTGGACAGACTCACCAAGTCAGCTCATTTCTTACCGATGAAGACTACTTTTACCTTGATGTAGTACACAGAGCTTTAAATCAGAGAGGTTGTCAGGCTGCATGGCATACCAGTCTCTATAGTGTCAGACAGGGACACCAGGTTTACATTTGCGTTTTGGAGGATCTTACACGCCGCCTTGGGTACTAGGTTGTCGTTCAGCACGACGTTTCACCCGCAGACGGATGGTCAGTCGGAGAGAGTCATCCAGATTCTGGAGGATTTTTTGAGAGCTTGTGTGATAGATTTTCAGGGTACGTGGGACTCGAGATTGCTTCTGGTAGAGTTCACGTACAACAACAGCTTTCAGGAATCGATTGGGATGGCTTCGTATGAGGCTCTATACGGGAGGGGGTGTCGATCTCCCGTGCACTTGGATGAGTTTGGAGAGAGAGTGCTGACTGGGCTGGAGCTAGTGCAGCAGACAGCGGAAATAGTGACGAGGATACGGGATAGAGGATCTATTTGACCAGTTTCAGGGAGCTTTGGTTTTCTCAAAGATTGATTAGAGATCTGGCTACCATCAGTTGAGAGTTAGAGAGGAGGACGTGTCCAAGACTGCATTTCGGACACGTTACGACCACTACGAGTTCAGTGCCCTTGACAGCCCTGACCAAGAAGAATGCAAAGTATGTGTGGAGTCCTGAGTGCCAGAGGAGCTTTGTTCAGTTGAAGGAGGCCCTCACTTCAGCACCAGTGTTAGCGATGCCAGTGGATCACGAGGAGTTTGTAGTTTATACGGATGCTTCCCTGAGAGGGTTAGGTGCAATCTGATGCAGGGAGGCAAGGTTATCGCTTATGCATTGAGGCAGTTGAAGAGTTATGAGCAGAACTATCCGACGCATGACCTAGAGCTTGCAGCAGTAGTGTTCACGCTGAAGATTTGGAGACAGTACTTGTACGGTGAGAAGTGTCAGATTTTCACCAACCATAAGAGTCTCAAATACTTCTTCACCCAGAAGGAGCTGAACATGAGCAGCGCAGATGGTTAGAGTTGGTGAAGGACTATGATTGTGACATTAGCTACCATCCGGGTAAAGCTAATGTAGTAGCAGACTCTTTGAGCCAAAAGACTGCAGTAGTGGCATGTTTATCACTTAGAGGCCACTACAGGCTGAGATTCAGAGATTTGGGAGTTTTATTCAGGAGGCTGTGCACCGAGTTTGGCAGTGCTCATAGTTCAGCCGACTCTACGGGATCGGATTAGAGATGGGCAGGCCTCTGATGAGCAGTTACAGCAATGGAGACAGCGAGATGAGGCTAGCGGACGAGGTCTGTACACAGTTGAGGATGTGATCGTACATTTCAGAGGTCTCATGCGGGTGCCGAGTACTGGGCAGCTGAGAGCTGAGATCTTAGCAGAGGCGCATGCATCGACGTACTCCGTCCACCCAGAGAGTACGAAGATGTACAGAGATTTTAAGACGCTGTATTGGTGGCGGGGATGAAGAAGGATATTGGGAGATTCGTATCTGAGTGCTTGACCTGTTAGCAGGTCAAGACAGAGCACCAGCAACCGGCAGGGTTATTGTAGGCACTCCCTATTCCTAAGTAGAAGTGGGAGCATATTACGATGGATTTTGTGGTTGGGCTACCCAGGAGTCCCAGGGGTTACACAGCGATATGGGTGATTGTGGACAGACTCACCAAGTCAGCTCATTTCTTACCGATGAAGACTACTTTTACCTTGATGTAGTACACAGAGCTTTAAATCAGAGAGGTTGTCAGGCTGCATGGCATACCAGTCTCTATAGTGTCAGACAGGGACACCAGGTTTACATTTGCGTTTTGGAGGATCTTACACGCCGCCTTGGGTACTAGGTTGTCGTTCAGCACGACGTTTCACCCGCAGACGGATGGTCAGTCGGAGAGAGTCATCCAGATTCTGGAGGATTTTTTGAGAGCTTGTGTGATAGATTTTCAGGGTACGTGGGACTCGAGATTGCTTCTGGTAGAGTTCACGTACAACAACAGCTTTCAGGAATCGATTGGGATGGCTTCGTATGAGGCTCTATACGGGAGGGGGTGTCGATCTCCCGTGCACTTGGATGAGTTTGGAGAGAGAGTGCTGACTGGGCTGGAGCTAGTGCAGCAGACAGCGGAAATAGTGACGAGGATACGGGATTGGATGAGAACAGCCCAGAGTCGTCAGAAGAGTTATGCCGATCAGAGAAGACGAGATCTGGAGTTAGCTGTCGGGGATCACGTGTTTGTGAGTATATCGTCCTTGAAGGGCGTGATGCATTTTGGCCGGAGAGGCAAGCTCAGCCTGACGTTTATTGGGTCATTTGAGATTCTGGAGAGGGTTGGGTTTTGGCATTTCGAGTAGCGTTACCACCCAGCCTGTCAGCGGTTCATAATGTATTCCACATCTCGATGCTGCAGAAGTATATGAATCCATCGCACATGTTGGATTTTGAGCCTCTCCAGTTAGCACCAGACTTATCATTCGAGGAGCGACTAGTACAGATTTTGGCTCGAGAGGAGCGCAGACTTAGATCGCGGAGTTTTTCAATGGTCAAAGTCCAGAATCACTCAGATGATGAGGCTACCTGGGAGACTGAGGCCGATATGCGGACTTGCAACCCAGAGATTTGTGGTACGTACTTAATTTCGAGGATGAAATTCCTTTAAAGGGGAGAGTTGTAACGCCTAGAAATCCTGAATACGTAGAAATGAGTGCATCACTAGAAGGAAAAATCATTTTAGAAAATTATTTGCAATTTTAGGTGATTCCATGATGATTTTGATGTTGCATAATATGCATGTCATGTTTTAGTCTGTTTGAGTTCCGGACGCATGGATGAGACTAGGGACGATCGAGATGAAAATTATTTGAGATTTTTAATCCCTTTTTTTAAGAGCAAATTTATTATTTTTAAGCAAAAATTTCTGAAAATTGGGGTTTTTATTATTATTTTTAGGGGGGGCCCGTTTTTCGCCTTTACGGGCTATTTTAATGAGTTTTCCTATGTTTTGCAAATATGAAAAATTATTATTACAAAAATTTAAGTTGGAGGCTTGCTTTGGGATTTTTGAAACATATTTTAATTAATGGGGCCTTAATGGGAAAAAGCTCTTTTAATTTTCCTAACTTATGCTATCCTTAGAGGGGTCTTGTGTATCACACCCCATTTTATTTCAAACATAATTTTTGTGCAAAACCCTAGCCTCCACTCATCACCATAGCCGTCCTCTCATCTCCTCCAACACCCCAATCGATTTCTTCAAAGCTTTTGGTGATCCAAGACGGTCTTGTCCCGATCTCGCGTCCTACACGTCGGTAACTCGCAGATCTTCTTCTTCTCCAACAAAGGCATATAATAGCTATTCTTTTTCTCACCATTTACTCCATATTAAATTGTTTTTAATGATCAAATGCATGAATTATATGTGATTTGTTTAGATCTATGCACAATTGTTTTAGATCAATTGTTTTAGATCCATGCATGACTCATAATTTTCATTACATTTTGATTCAATCTTATGAATTTTCGACCAAGGGCTGTTCTAGGGCTTGGATATGGTTCATGGTGGTCCTAGGGTGGTCTAGTAGTAGTCCATGGTGGTGTAAAGACGATTTGTTCTTGGAGAACCAAGGCCGATCGTGCGAACCTTGTAGCGTGCGTCGTACGTCCACTTTGCATGCTTCGTCCGAGTTGTGCGAGCCACGTCGTGAGCCAAGGAAGGTCTAGTAGGGCCGGCTGGACCCCCCCCCCATGTCCAGCCGACGGGGCTTCGGCCATGGGCGGTCGAAGCTGGGCGGCCGAAGGGAGAAATCATCGGTTGGTCGTGTGCGTGTGTAGTGTGTGTCGGCTAGGTCTAGGGTTTGCATGGGGCGGCCGATTCGGCTGGACCGATTTGGTTGGGTTCTATCAGATCGGATCGATTAGTCGAGGATCGAGTCAAAATATTTTAAGTTTGGTCCAACTTATTTTAATTCCGGACCGGTTATTTTAATTTTAAAGTATAGGGTCCATGTAACGCCTAGAAATCCTGAATACGTAGAAATGAGTGCAAGACTAGGGGGAAAATCATTTTAGAAAATTGCATGCCATTTTATGTGATTTATTTATGATTTTAATGTTGCATGATATGTCTGGTCTGTTTTTAGCTTGTTGAGTTACGGAAGCGTGGACGGGACTAGGGACGACCGAGATGAAAATAATTTGAGATTTTTAAGTCCTTAGATTTTTAAGAATAAAATTTATTATTTTTAAGCAGTAATTTCTGAAAATTGAAGTTTTTATGATTATTTTTTAAGGGAACCCGTTTTTCGCCTATACGAGCTGTTTTATTGAACTTTATTGTATTTTAAAATTTGGGGAGGCCTTTATTTCGAAAATCTGAGGTTTTCAAAGCATGGATTAGATTTTTGATTAACATGGTAACTTAGTGGAGGGATAGAATAGTAAAAATCCATTTAATTTCTTAATTAAACCTTAGGGGTCATTTTTGGCACCATCATTATTTCATAACACAAATCTTTGCAAAAACTAGCCTCTACTCTCCCAAGATAGGCGTCCCCTTCCCCTCTCAATCAACCCCATCGAAATTTCAAGAATTTTGGTGATCCGAGTTGGTTTCTGTCCCGATCTCGCGTCCTCTACGTCGGTAACTCGCAGATCTCATCTTTCTCTAAACCATACATGTCATATCTCTTCTTTTCTCACTATTTAAATTATAATATACTTTTTTTTAAAATGATGTTCATGATTTGTATGTGAATTGATTAGATCTATGTTTGTTGTTTGAGATACATGCATGCATCATGATTTTAACACGTATTCGATTCTTTTCTTGTAAAGCTTCGGTCATGGGAGGTTCATGGGGCTAGGGTTTGGTCCAAGGGTGGTCCAAGTAGTTAGTACATTGAGTTAGGATCACATAGGTCTAAACGAGAATCGATTTGGTCAAAGAATGAATTAGTTATAAATTTTATGATCAGCGCTTGTCCTGGCTTGTCGTCTGTGCGCGACAGTAGAGTTTTTAGGGTCGCGTAAGTCACTCTATGTGGTCTGAGTTGTCAAGGTTAATTTTAGGAGATAGCTCTTTGGTTAGGGGCACGTAGGTCCAAACGGGAAGCGATTTGGTCGAGGAACGACTTAGTTATGAATTTTATGGCTAGCACGTGTCCTGGATGCAGTCTGAGCACGGGCAGTGAGTTTGCTGGTGTTGAGTTAAGCGTGCAAGGGTGAGAACTGTATTGGGATGGGTGACCTCCTGGGAAGTTCTCGTACGTCAAGCTGCTGACGTTGCGCCGCATGATCTTGTTGGCCATGTGGGCTGTAAAACTGTGATGCCAGATCTTAACGGGTAATACTATCTCTGCTGGGGTTAGGACCGGCGGTAGGGGAAGGGTAAGACTGATCTCTAAGGGATTGAGACAGCACCAGCAGTTAGACACGCACCTCCCCTAACTCATGGGCCTAACAGCCCAACCCTAACGCACATAATAGGTGCACTCTGCGCTGCCACATTATAAGGAAATAAAGTTGCACCTTGGCTAACAACTATAGCTTTTGGCCTAGTGGTAAGCGCTTGATCCTAACAAATCCTTATGTTGATTATGAACTTATTTTGAATGATATTTTGGATCAGGCCAAAAAAGAAAATTTTTAGCCCATATTTTGAATGCTTCCGTCTAATTATGATTAATTGAGTAATAATCTGTATTTAGCGCACCGGGCCTGACAAGATGTCCCAAAATCCTCATGGACTTTGGATATACTCATCGACGTCAACCATAATAGGTACACTCTGTACTGCCACATTATAAGGAAATAAAGTTGCACCTTGGCTAACAGCTATAGCTTTTGGCCTAGTGGTAAGCGCTTGATCCTAACAGCTGGCGTCGGTTTGGTCACGTTGAATCGTTTTTTAGTCTCGTTTGTTTCAGTGGCTAGTGGGGTGAGTTAGTATGACGTAGGTCGAAACAGGGAGTGATTTGGTTAAGAAATGTATTTTTAATATTTTTACCGTTTTGTCGCTCGAAATGAGATTCGTCAGGTCATTTTTGTGAAAATTAAGATTTCGAGTCTTAGGGTTGCCAAAGTTCGTGGATTACTTTTTTGATGTTTTAAGTATATTTTAAGATATTTCCAGCATTTTTAGCATTTATTTGATTTATGAGATTTTTTTCAAATTCTAATGTTTGATTTTAAAGTGAATGAGTGAGTATTTTATAAAATTTTTAAAATTCAATTTTAAAGTATAGGGTCCAATTTTAAGATTATTTTGGTCAAATGTTTTAAAGTCAAATATTTAGTCAAACTTTTTATTATTCTTGGACCTAATATTTTATTTTCAAGTTTCAAAGTCAAAATTTGGGCCTTTGAGATTTTATTTAGTCAAAATTGGTCAATAAAGTATTTTAAAAAATTTTAAAAGTTTAATTTTATGTTATGGGCCAAGTCATGTATTAGGCTAAGTTCCATTTTAAATTAATTTTAGGTTCTTTTGGGCTTAGAAGTAGTGGGCCAGGCTCTTGGATCAGTCCTTGACCGAAGTAGAAAATGTAGAAGCCCGTGAATATATTTAATTATATATGTAGTATACTATGTACGTTAATATTTTTAAAGGAAAGAATTAAATATATATTGACGGGCTAAGCTTTTAAATTGCATGTTTTATGAAATGAACGCATCATGAGAATTTATGAAATGATAAAGGCATGTTTTAAAAGAAAAAATGGAGGGACTGAAGTGACTTGTGGCAAGATAGACGATGAGCGAATCTGGGATGCCGGGCCCCGTGAACCTCTATTACTGTATAATTATAGACGATGAGCGGATCTGGGAGACCGGGCCCAGTGAACCTCTGTTAATGTGATGATGATGTAGGTCGGGTTAAACCGGACCGGCCTCCATGTACGTTGGTTTAAGATTGATCAATCGAACATGGTCCCCACTTCACGGATATGACTCATACGCTTTTATGTTACGTTACGTCATGCCTTATGATATATGTTATATGATTACGATACGTTACGACTTATGTTACGAACCATGTTTTAAGACCATACATGCATGCATGATTTAATGTTATCTTATTACAGGTATATGCTTGCATGTGGCTTTATTTGTATGTACCTTGCTATTTAAAATATAGAGAATGTTTAGCCTCTAGGCTCACTAGGTTTAAATGGTGCAGGTGATGACCCTGATGAGTTTATCCCGACTAGCGGTGAGGATCTCTGAGCGTCCGCTGCAGCAGTACCCCGTGGCCGCATTGATGTTTTATCTTTGATATGATACGTTTTTCAGATATTGGTTTTAACATGTTCAATTTCAATACTTTTACTCAGTCTGATTTTAAACGGCATGGATGATTTAACGTTTTAAGATATTTATTTTATTTATGTTTTAAAGTGATGGTTTAGAAAACGTTTTAAAAGGGAACGAGCCATACCTTTTTAGTTTATTTATTCCGCACATGATTTCAAAAAAAAATTCTAAAGTTTGGTTCGTTTTAGTTGGTATCAGAGCGGTGGTTCTGATGGGGTATTAGCCTGCTGCGCTCTCAGAAGTCGCACTGCCAGTCTTTAAGTTTTTAATGTTTTTACGATTCATTTTTTCGTATGATGCATGTTCTATTTCTGCATTAGTTTTACCTTAGTAGTTTAAGAGTTAGACGCCTAGTCATGCGCTTAGATTTACGTGAAAGGTTTTGGGTTCCAGTATGCCTCCCAGACGTGCTAGAGATCAGCAGGATGATGACGCACCTCCTCCTCCCCCACCTCCTCAGTTGACCCCGTACGAGAGGGCTAGTGTGGATATGATAGTCGGGATCACCAGGCTTTTGGAGAGAAAGTCGGAGCGACTCGAGAAGTCGCACGAGGAGGATGTGGCTGAGCGGTTCCGCAAGTAGGGACCAAGGAGTTTTCCGGGACTACAGATCCGCTAGTTGCTGAGTAAAGAACTGCTAGGAAACTCTATGCCTTAGGTGCTAAGAAGAACTGTTAGATCTTCTAGGACTTGTCTTTAGAACTTAGACGGGTAGGACTAACGAACCTAGTAATGTTTTAGGAATCCATGATGTTTTGGGAACCTAGATTAATTGTAAACACGTGCCTGAGTGATGTTCCGATTTAAGGCGAGATCCATGTTTTGGGTGTCACTACCCTTGCATTGCTAGACTCAGGGGCGACCCGCTGGTTCATCTCAAGTGCGTTTATTCAGAGGATGGGTATTATTCTGGAGATCTTGGGAGTAGCTCTCGCGTGATGGTTCCATCAGGAGAGGAGTTGACGACGACCAGCATTTTTCAGGGATTGGTGATGATGTTCCAGGATCATGCAGTCAGGGCCGACTTGATCGTTTTGCCGATGTCAGGATTCGACCTCATTCTATGGATAGACTGGTTGACCGAGTATGGAGCAGTGATTGATTTCTATCGGAGGTTAGTGACGATCAGGCTGCCAGGGCAGGAGACCTTCTTATTTGAGGCATCAAGGAGACCGTGGAAGCCCAGATTCATATCGTTTCTACAGGCCAGGAAGCTAGTGGAGCCTGGGTGACAGGCGTTCTTGGCTAGTGTTACCGCTTCAGGAGGTTCAGCAGGGCCTTCACAGTCTGATGTGGAGTTAGACAGGGATTTTGCAAACGTATTCTCTGATGATGTTGTGGGAGTTCCACCGGAGCGAGAGGTGGAGTTTTTGAGCTGATACCAGGTACAGTGTCTATCTCTAATGCACCGTCGTTTGGCTCTGTTAGAATCGATTTTACCCTCTATATACTTGTTATACAGATGATAATCAGCACTTAGAGGGTGTAACCAGACCGAATGATAAGACGCGGGATTCAGCAAGGCATTGAAGCCGGGATGCGATAACCAAGCTGGGTCCAGCCGGTCGTTGAAACCAGCTTGATATAAGGCAAGCGCTACACATACTGGTTCCAGCTGGATGCTGAAACCAGCTCGACACACGGCCGAACGATCTGGTTAACTTATCTTGAGCTGCAATAGCTCAGTGTTCTTGAATACTTGCGCACCGAGCTACAGATTGAGTAATGAACAATAATCATGCGGAAATAACTCAAACTGCACTCTAAATGTCAGGCCCCGTGCTAATCACATAAGATTACAGCACAATTAAGCACATAATCACGGAAGCGTAAAATCGGACTTAAAAATTTTTCGAAATAAAATGGACCTGAACTCAAAACATACATTCAAAATATCAATACTCAAAATACGAGTTAACTCAAACTCATACAAAACAGGTAACACAAATCTCAAATCAACAATAATCAGCAATAGATCCCCAAATACATAGAATCACGGGGCATCCCCCGGCTCAATACATATCATAATATAACTGGGACTCAAGAAAACGGGGATCGACCAGCTGGCGCTCCACTATGTCCAGCTTGGTTACCTGAAGATCCTGCAAATGGGTAACACAGACCCAAACAACACAAAAGCAGGAAAAGAAATACGAGGTCAAGCCTTAGTACAAAGAGCTATCAAAACAGCTAATCATGCAACATGCCATAATCGATGCTATGAAATGCATGAGGGCTATCAAGGATTGGATAGCTAGACCAGTGTATCAACTGGCAATCATCTCAGCCAGCCTCTATACCCGCACGGTGTATCAACCGCGGAAATCATCGGTCTGTGATCTTCAGAGCCCGTCAGCCCATCACAGCTCGGTGGTAGACACTCGAATCCGGTAGTCACCACTCCGATGATAGCGTTGGACTTTTCAGGCACAACTCATCAGTCGGCCAGTCACAACGTGGCTTTCAATCAGGTCATCAATCAATCTGTCAATCAGGCTCGAGATGTATGCATGTATGCCAATTCAATATTCAATGCACAATGCATACAATTCAATACATGAAAACAGAATGTAAAACTCAATCAATTCACAAGCTGTATCACGTAAATCACAGAAGCATATCAGCAGATTTCACAACATCAATCACAGCCATGTTCACGCTCAAAGCTGCTAAATCTGCTCACTTCGTACCTTCAACGGCTGATTCTACCTCAACAGATTTCTCACAAGGCACTGAAACTAACGGCCTAGGCTACCAGCTTTCACCTGGCTCCTTCAACCACGGTAGAAGCTATCTTGAATCTCAAATCGGTTAAGTAAGCTCACACTCAGCTCATATCTAACTCAAATCTGAAGTTCAATACATAATTTCCTACGGCCAAGAACTCGAATCCGGTTCCACCTCTAAACAAGTACTAACAGTCCATACTAAGCTTAGAACAGTAGGAATTTCTTACCAGAAGCTGAAACCAGCGGAAGAACTATCAAAATTCCACTGTACGAAGAAACCAGCAACTTCCCGATCCTCTCCAAGATCGTTCTACAGCCTCAAATGGGTAACAATCGATAGAGCAATTCACAGAGAATCCAGCGCCACCAAAATCGCTAAAAACAACGACGAAAACGACGACGTAAAGAATACGTCAGCATCACTGCCAACAGCAGACGCAACCAACAGCTGGTAACAAATTCCTCACAACTGGTACCAGACGAAATCCCCAAAACGCTGCATTTCAACTTATCAAAACGACGTCGCGTTGCTCCCACGACTGGTTCCTCAAACCAGCAGCTGGTCATTCAGCTGGGACAATTTCTCATAACGCAACAGCTGATAGCGCTACCATCCAGCAGTCAACACCAAAATATTAACCAACACGTGTCGCTTTCTCGTTCATTCTCGCAATTGTGCGCCTGCTGCCAGCAGCAACCTCACCAAGCGCAACTACTGCCAGCATATTCCTTCTTCAAGCGCAACTACTGATTTAAATTCAACCAGCTACGAGTTACAGTACCGTTGACTCGCGTTGACCCTGAAATACGCTACGACTGGTTTCTTGCATTAGCGCTACGTCTGGTCTTCACAAAATGACAGTGTATTACTCTTATGCCACCAACTAGCGCTACTGATGAAATTCTAAAGGAATGAGATTCATTTCGCAAAACCCTCAAAATTAACGCTACTAATTCCAAATCAATTCAATAGTCACTAATCTAAAATCTGATTCCTCACATTCTTCCCACCTTAAGAGATTTCGTCCTCGAAATCAAAGGCAAACTCAGGGAAAATTCAATCAATTCCTTCCAACAACAGGATACAAAACAGCAATTCATCTGAAACAAACCCAAGAGTTCAAGATAACTGGGTAATCAACAAATATCAACTAGGGAAGACACAACCAGAAACTGAAATCTAAAAACAACAATCTACTCAAACAGATGCGGCCACTCACGCTGCATCTTCTCTTCCAGTTCCCAAGTTTCTTCTTCTCTGCCATGCTTGCTCCATTGGACCATCACCAACGGAACTACTTTATTCCTCAACTGCTTATCCTTCCGATCCAAAATCTGCACTGGGTATTCAACATAGCTCAAGGTAGAATCCAGCTCGACTTCGTCGGTTCTCAACACATGGGAAGGATCTGGCTCATATTCCTCAACATTGACACATGAAAGACATCATGCATCGCTGCCAACTCATCAGGCGGTCTCAATCGATAAGCCAACTATCCAATCCGCTCAACAATCTCAAAGGGACCAACGAATCTAGGAGCTAATTTGCCTTTAAATCTGAAGCGCATCACGCTCTTAAAAGGATAAACTTTGAGAAATACTCGATCGCCAACCTCAAACTCTAACGGTCGACGTATTCGGTTAGCATAGCTGGTGAATCTATCTTGTGCAGCCTTCATTCTACTTCGAATCAAATCAATCTGATCTTTCATATGCTGCACAAACTCAAGGGTGGAAAGTTGATTCTCACCAACTTCTTCCCAACAAATCGGAAATCTGCATTTTCGACCATACAACGCCTCAAATGGAGCCATCCCGATAGTCACCTGGTAGCTGTTATTATACAAAAACTCAACCAACGACAAAGAATCCTGCCAGCCACCACTGAACTCCATCACAACTGCTCGCAGCATATCCTCTAAAGTCTGGATGGTCCGCTCAGACTGACCATCTGTCTGTGGGTGATAGGCTGTACTCATAGCCAATCTCGAACCCATCGCTGCTTGAAGACTCTTCCAAAAACGAGAAGTGAATCTTGGATCTCTGTCAGACACTATCAAAACAGGCACTCCATGCAATCTAACCACATGGTCGATATACAGCTTCGCCATTTTCTTCATCGAACACCTCACGTCATAGGGAATGAAATGGGCTGACTTCGAAAGTCTATCAATCACCACCCAAATCGCATCACATCCCCTACTTGATTGAGGTAGATGAGTCACAAAATCCATGGCGATGTGCTCCCAATTCCATTGGGGCACCTCCAAACTCTGTAGCAATCCACCAGGTCTCATTCTCTCAGTCTTGACCTCCTGGAAATTCAAACATCTAGCAACAAAACCAGAGATGTCGCTCTTCATGCCTTCCCACCAGTAGTGAGATTTCAAGGCATGTTACATCTTTCTCTCGCCCGGATGCATACTGTACTGACTACAATGCGCTTCATTCATAATGGTCTCTTTCAAATCGATCAAGTTCGGAACCACTAATCTTCCTCGAAATCTCAGAAACCCATCAGACGAAACAGAGAAATCATTAGACTGACCACTTCGGGCTTTAATCTTCAACTCATGAACATATGGATAAGTCCTCTGCACCTCTCTGATGTCACTCACAATCTGTGGTTCTACTTGAATCGAAGAAACCATAAAGTACTGATCACCCGGCTGGAAACACCAACCAGAAGTACTCAACTGCTCATAGAATTTAGAGACACTCAAAGATGAAATCATCACAGGCTGGGTCTTCCTACTCAAAGAATCTGCTACTGAGTTCATCCGCCCAGGCTGATATTGAATCTCACAGTCAAAGTCCTTGAGCAATTCCATCCATCGTCGTTGCCTCATATTCAGATCAGACTGCGTGAAGATATATTTCAGGCTCTTGTGGTCGGTGTACACCACAAATTCTTCACCATACAGATAATGTCGCCAAATCTTCAAGGCAAACACTATCGCAGCCAACTCCAAATCATGAACAGGGTACCGCGTCTCGTGAGGCTTCGACTGTCGAGACGCATAGGCAATCACATACCCGTTCTGCATCAG
>KV006378.1:93626-113511 GCA_001598015.1 Dorcoceras hygrometricum
CAGCCAATACTAAGCTTAGAACGGTAGGAAAATGCTTACCCAGAAGCTGAAATTAGTAGATAACTAACGGGTTCCACTACACGAAGAAAGAAGCAGCTTCGCGATCCTCCCCAAGGTCTTTCTACAGCCTCAAATGGGTAACAATTGGTAGAGCAACTCACAAGGAATCCAGCGCCACCAAGTTCACTCAAAACAACGGCACGAAGCGGCGGCAATCGACAGAGAAAAGTCACGGTGAACAGTAGCTAAAACGAGGGTTTGGATATGAAGATAAGAAATATCGGGTTCAGAATAATTCTCAGTGTAGATCAACACTTGATCCTCTCCAAGATCGTTCTACAGCCTCAACTGGGTAAAAATCGGTAGAGCAACTCACAAGGAATCCAGCGCCACCAAGTTCACTCAAAACAACGGCACGAAGCGGCGGCAATCGACAGAGAAAAGTCACGGTGAACAGTAGCTAAAACGAGGGTTTGGATATGAAGATAAGAAATATCGGGTTCAGAATAATTCTAAGTGTCGATCAACACTTATCTATATATCTCTCAATTCCAACAGCTGCTGTTCTAAAATAACTAGACGTCGTGAACAGTAGATATCTTACGACTGCTATTCATGTTTCCTTCAACAAACCAGCAGCAGCAACCAGACGTTGAATTTCTCTTCGCACACCAAAACGACGCTGCATCAACTAATCGAAACGATGTCGCAGCGCTCCACCAGCTGATACCAAATTCTACCAAAACAACCAACGACTGGTTGCGCTCAACAATCAAAACGACGACGTAAAGAATACGTCAGCATCGCTGCCAACAGCAGACGCCACCAACAACTGGTAACAAATTCCTCACAACTGGTACCAGACGAAATCCCCAAAACGCTGCATTTCAACTTATCAAAACGACGTCGCGTTGCTCCCACGACTGGTTCCTCAAACCAGCAGCTGGTCATTCAGCTGGGACAATTTCTCATAACGCAACAGTTGATAGCGCTACCATCCAGCAGTCAACACCAAAATATTGACCAACACGGGTCGCTTTCTCGTTCATTCTCGCAATTGCGCGCCTGCTGCCAGCAGCAACCTCACCAAGCGCAACTACTGCCAGCAGATTCCTTCTTCAAGCGCAACTACTGATTTAAATTCCACCAGCTACGAGCTACAGTACCATTGACTCACGTTGACCCTGAAATACGCTACGACTGGTTTCTTGCATTAGCGCTACGTCTGGTCTTCACAAAACGACAGCGTATTACTCTTACGCCACCAACTAGCGCTACTGCTGAAATTCTAAAGGAATGAGATTCATTCGCAAAACCCTCAAAATTAACGCTACTAATTCCAAATCAATTCAATAATCACTAATCTAAAATCTGATTCCTCACACTAAAGTTCGAAAGCTTGATTGAACAGTTTTATGCTTTAAACAGATGTGCAATGCGTATGAATGCAAGTACTGAAAATGGTAAAGAAAATACACTGAATTTGTTTATGGAAGTTCGGAGCTAAATCTCCTACATCTCCCCTTCTTCCGCAACGGGAATCCACTAGAAGACTTTGATTACAACGACCCTCGCTGCAACCCACTCCTACGACCCGCAACCGCAATAACTCCTAGCATCTACCACCGCACACTAAGCCCGCAAGTTGTGTGACTAACAACACTTCTTTTACGCCTCAGTAAGAAAGGCTACACACACTTCTTTAACGTCTCAGTGCGAAAGACAACACAATGATTTGTGTTTGTGATTCACTCAAATATTCTGTTAAGCTCACTGCTCTCATATGTGAGTGAATCGGTGTGTATCGCCAAAAAATCCATAGAACCACAAATTTCTTAGCCTTTCTTTTATAAGGGCTGTTTTGAGATTTTCGAGTATTCAGATTCTAAGTCCAAATCTGATTCCTTCTATTTTCAGAATAGAAGCAACGTCCAGAAGGTTTCGGAAGGATTTCTCCCAAGCACAAACCTAAAATAATCCAGAAATGTTTCCTTTCGAAAATAAAATGAGTTTTTGGATGGGAGCTATGTTTGTGGTAAGTTTAAATCAAAATAGTAGTAGGAAACTTTTAACAAATCTTTTAAAAAGGACAAAGGAGTTGGCACGGCAGTCATGCCTACTCAAGTATTTTTACCTACTACTCAATCATTCTCCCTTGTATAAAATGATTTACGTAAGACTCTGGATTCATTTTGGTTGCAAGAAAAACTTTTAGTTCTTTCAAAGTTAAGTAGCTTTTTCCAGTGTGCTTGAGGAGACTTCCAGCCGCAATCATCTGCACGTTGCAATCTTCATTTCAGGCAAGTAAATCTGATTCTTGCTGCATTTGGAAAACATATATTGCTTCATTGTTTTCTGTGTATGCTTGTCTATTCCAGTTTCAGTTAATGTTTGAGTTGAGCTATGGATTCACTGCTTTGATGCTTTAGTTTTGAGGAAACTCACCAGGAAGTTTAACCAGCAATGGTGTTATTTAAAAATATACTGAGTTGTACAGATTCCAGGTAAGGAAGCCAATAGAAGTCCTCGTTTTCCTAAGTACTGTGAAGACTCTGGACATTGAATCTAAATGGATAGACAACGCTGGTTAGATCGGGAGCAAGTCCTGGTTTGATAAGCGAAGCCAGTTTGTTTAGAATCTATCTGAGTCGAAGCAGTATTTCGTGTTCCTAGCCAAGTGTTTTTACGTGTAACTTGTCTTTAACCCAAATCTGTTGTTGAGTTGCTCACAGCTAAGTACTCTACCAAATCTGAGACACTTGCTATAAGATTTCTGTTAGTGTTTTTGCAGTAAGATCTGTTTCTACTATTCATAAGTCGTGTTCCTTAGTCAAAGCTGTTGCTCACATCTGTATACCTATTCCGCACCTAAGATCTGTTTAGATAACCAAAAGCTGACCTTTGCGCATGATATCTATTTTCCCAGTCAAGTCTGGTTTCCCGAGAGATATGTTTTCCCGAGAGATCTGTTTTCCAGTGAGATCTGTTTTTTTTTTTACACGGAATCTGATTTCCTAGAACCATGTCTGTTTTGCACTCTCAAGTTGATTTCTTCAGAGCTGGTCCTCAGCTTCGAGTCCAACTGTACACTCAGTAGTGCTTTTTAAATAAAATGAGTTTCATAGCAGTGAATCTACCAGATTTCAGTGATCGACTTTCGATCAAGAGCTAGTATAAAGCTATTTCAGAAAGAAATTAAACTTCAGATTTGAGGATTTATGGCGAAGGAAGGGACAGGATTACAGTTGGACCGTAATCCCTTCATGGAAGGGATAGGATTATGGAAATATTGTAATCCCTTCACAGAGAGTTACTGATCAGTTAACATGCTTCATGCACAAGGACCACCAGAGAGCCTCTAGACCATAAATCATTCAGTATAAGCAATTCAGATTTGAGTTTCGAGTTGTCTATCAGTGGCGAGATTTCATTTTTCAGTTATGCCTGAATTTATGTGATTTTGTTATCTTCAGTTTTACTTGTTGAGCCCCTAGGCTCACTAGTTTTCCCAAATGCAGGTGAGACAGCTCAGGAGCAGGCGGGTTGTGCAAGTTGATTCAGATTCGGGGGATTGTGTTTGTCAACGGCCAGCGTTTCCGCATAATCTTAGCTTTTGTTGTTTTGGATCTTTTGACGAACTGTATTAAGATCTGTTACAACAATAGTGAACTTATATAGAGTTCCAACAGTTGTAATATCGTATTTTGCATTGTGAATAAAAATTCTGTTTGACAGATCTGTTACTACTATTTTCCTTTGGCGCCACTAGCTTCACTTCAGTTTTATGTAAGGGAATACAGCTTACTTTATTCGAGTTTTGTCCTTCGACTTGTTTAAAAATTTTAAATTTTTTTTTATTCCGTTGACACCCATGGGTTGGGCGTCACAACTTGGTGTCAGAGCATGGTTCTGAGATAAACACATCTTCCCAGTCTGGAGCAGCTTTCATCGTCCGCATCTCCTGAATTGTGAGTTTTATTTTATGATAAGAATTCTTTCTCTTTCGAGTTCTGATGTTCTTTTGTGGTGGATTGCGGGCTATAGATTAAGATGTCAGGAAGAGGGAGAGGTAGAAGAAATAGGCCAAGGTGCGCTATCTATATGCTAAGAAGTTATGCAATGATCTGGTGGGAGGGAGCAAAGATGTCAGTAGACTTGGCAAATCTCTCGTGGGAAGAGTTCAAACGAGTGTTATTTGAGCAGTACTTCATAGCAGACAAGAGGTCTGATTTGAAGCGAGAGTTCTTGACCTTGAAGCAAGGGAGTCTGACTTTGCAAGAGTACGTCCAGAAGTTTGAGAGAGGCTGTTACTTTGTACCTCTTATTGGGAGGGACCCTGAGGAGAAGCTGAGCCACTTCGTGAAAGGATTGAGACCTACATTCAAGTTGAATGTTAGGTTAGCATGACCCAGATCTTACAGGAAGGCGGTAGAAAAGGCCCTGCGAATGGAGAGGGATTGGAAGGATTTGGAACAGGAGAGGCAGCAGAGGAGGCAATCTTTTCAACAGGCAGATCAGAGGCCATTTAAGAAGCATGATAAGAACCAACAGCGACCCCAAGAGCCAAAACCTATACCAGCCCAACCTATCAGTGTTGTACCAGTTGGTAGTGGTAAGCCGGTTTGTCCCAAGTGCCATAAGAATAACCCGGGACAATGTAAAGCTGGCAGAGCGGGTGTTACAAGTGTGGTGCTCAAGGCCACATCTCTAAGTTTTGTCCTCAGTCGAAGCAGTTGGTGCCCAACAGAGCTTACGTCATGACAGCTGAACAAGCTAACCCAGATTCTACGGTGATTACGGGTAAGATTATGGTTGCTGGTTTGTCCTCCTTTGCCCTGCTAGATTCAGGTGCGACCCATTCCTTTATAGCTGAGTATTTTGCTAAAAAGTTACCGCGTAAGCCAGAAAGATTGTCTATAGTTTATTGCGTAACTGTGCCATCAGGAGAAGAGCGGATATCTTGTTGCATATATCGTGACTTAGAGCTTGAACTTCAAGGACAGGTAGTTACCGCCAATTTGATTGTTTTACCCATGCCCGAGTTCGATTTGATTTTGGGAATAGACTGGTTATCCAGATATGGAGTAGTGATCGATTTCAAGCTTAGGACAGTAGTTGTAAATCTGTTCATAGGATCTCAGATTTCATTCAGGTCTGACCAACTTCAGAGAGTTACTCGCGTAGTCTCAGCCTTGAAGGCCCAGCGTTGTTTAAGGAAAGGTGGAGTAGGGTTTATAGTAAGTTTATCTTCTCTAGCTGTTTCTAGTAAACCCCAACTTTCAGAAGTGGAAGTGGTGAACGAGTTCCCAGAAGTGTTTCCAGAAGATATCAGTGGTTTACCTCCAGATAGGGAGATAGAGTTTGCTATCGACTTAGTGCCTGGAGCAGCTCCAATTTTCAGACCTCCCTATAGGCTTGCCACTGTAGAAATGAAAGAGCTGAAAGAACAAATTCAAGATCTGTTGGATAAGGGATTTATTCGACCTAGTACGTCACCGTGGGGAGCCCCAGTTCTGTTTGTTAAGAAGAAAGATGGGAGTTTACGATTGTTTATAGATTATCGAGAACTAAATAATCTGACCATTAAGAACAAGTACCCTTTGCCCAGTATTGAGGAATTGTTTGATCAGTTGAAGGGAGCAGCAGTGTTCTCTAAGATAGACTTAAGATCTGGATACCATCAGCTGAAGATTAAAGAGTCCGATGTTTATAAGACAGCTTTTAGGACCAGATATGGTCATTATGAGTTTTTAGTAATGCCTTTTGGACTAACAAATGCTCCATTTGTTTTTATGGATCTGATGAATAGAGTTTAGGACAAGATATTGTTTGCTAAGTTTAGCAAATTTGAGTTTTGGCTTGAGAAAGTTGCGTTCCTAGGTCACATCATTTCTAAGAATGGTTTAGAATTCGACCCAGCTAAGGTGGAAGCTATGCGAGACTAGCCTGTGCCAAGATCTGTTTCAGAAGTAAGGAGCTTTTTGGGACTAGTTGGATATTACAGACGGTTTATTCAAGGATTTTCAAGTACAGCAGTTCCATTGACTATGCTGACCAGGAAACAAGTAAAATTTGAATGGAATCCCAGTTGTCAGCAGAGTTTCGAGAAGTTGAAGCAAGCATTCATAGAAGCTCCAGTATTAACCATGCCTTCTGAGCAAGGGAATTTTGTGATCTTCACTGATGCTTCTAAGTTAGGTTTAGGAGTTGTTTTGATGCAGGATCGTAAGGTAATAGCTTATGCCTCCAGACAACTGAAGAATCATGAGAGGAGCTATCCCATGCACGATTTATAATTAGCAACTGTGATTTTTGCCCTCAAGATCTGGAGACATTATCTGTACGGGGAGAAGTGTGAGATATTTACAGATCATAAGAGTTTGAAGTACTTCGTTACCCAGAAGGAATTAAATATGAGACAGAGGAGGTGGCTAGAGCTGGTTAAAGATTACGACTGTACTATTAGCTACCACCCAGGAAAAGCCAACGTGGTGGCAGATGCTCTTAGCAGGAAATCTATAGGATTAGCCCAGCTTACTGTCCAGAGACCCTTAGCTTATGAGATTGAAAATTTTGGGCTAGAGCTGATTCCCCGTATAGCAGCGCAGTTCTAGCAGATCTCTCCATTCGATCAAATCTGTTGGATCAGATCCGAGAAGGACAACTGTTAGATGAACAGTTGCAGAGACCAGCTGGGATGCTAAAACCCCTGCCGATACCAGAATGGAAGTGGGAGAGTATTGCGATGGATTTTGTAGTTGGTTTACCCAGATCTGTCCAAGGCTATAATTCAATTTGGGTTATAGTAGACCGACTTATCAAATCTGCTCACTTCTTACCAGTCAAGACAACTTATGATGTGAGCAAATATGCTGAGTTGTACGTAAGGGAGATAGTAAGACTCCATGGGATTCCAGTTTCGATCGTATCTGACAGAGATCCAAAGTTTACGTCAGCTTTCTGGAAGAGTCTACACAGAGCTTTAGGTACCAAGTTAACCTTTAGCACAGCTTTTCACCCCCAGACAGATGGTCAATCAGAAAGGGTGATTCAGATATTAGAAGATTTTCTTAGATCTTGCATCATTGATTTTTCAGAAAGCTGGGACTCAAAGCTGCCTTTGGTAGAATTCACGTACAACAATAGTTTCCAAGCATCCATTCTGATGGCCCCTTACGAAGATCTTTATGGCAGAAAGTTTAGAACACCCATTCATTGGGATGAGATAGGAGAACGAGCTGGTTTGGGACCAGACTTAGTAGAACAGACTGCTGAAACTATTAAGAAAGTAATAGATCGATTGAGAACTGCTCAAAGCAGGCAAAAGAGCTATACTGACGACAGACGCCGCGAGTTGAGCTTCGAATCTGGAGACCATGTCTTCTTGAAGGTAGCACCGATGAAAGGTGTAATGAGATTTGGGAAGAAGGGTAAGCTACGCCCAAGGTTCATTGGTCCATTCGAGATCCTGGAAAAAGTAGGAACGCTGGCTTATAGACTAGCTTTACCCCCACATCTGTCCTTGGTACATAATGTTTTTCACGTATCAGCTTTGAGGAGATATGTTTCCAATCCGTCACATATTTTAAGCTATGAGCCAATCCAACTAGCACCAGATTTGAGCTATGAGGAGCGACGAGAAAGAATTCTTCATAGAGAGCATAGAAAGTTAAGAAACCGTAGCATCCCAATGGTTAAAGTTCAGTGGTCTAACCAGTCGGAGCAATAAGCAACTTGGGAGACGGAAGAAGATATGCATAGTCTCTACCCAGAGCTGTTTGGTAAGTAAATTTCGAGGACGAAATTTCATTAAGGAGGGTAGAGTTGTAGCGCCCCAAAATCCATAGAACCACAAATTTCGTAGCCTTTCTTTTCTAAGGCTGTTTTGAGATTTTCGAGTATTTGGATTCTAAGTTCAAATCTGATTCCTTCTCTTTTTCAGAATTGAAGCAACGTCCAGAAGTTTTCGAAAGGAT
This sequence comes from Dorcoceras hygrometricum, assembly GCA_001598015.1. Taxonomy (NCBI): domain Eukaryota; kingdom Viridiplantae; phylum Streptophyta; class Magnoliopsida; order Lamiales; family Gesneriaceae; genus Dorcoceras; species Dorcoceras hygrometricum. The sequence goes on from KV006378.1 coordinate 101,603, forward strand.
TTCGCCCAAGCACAAACCTGAAATAATCCAGAAATGTTTCCTTTCGAAAATAAAATGAGTTTTTGGATGGGAGCTATGTTTTAGTAAAATGTTGTGGTAAGTTTATAAAAAAAATAGTAGGAACTTTTAACAAATCTTTTAAAAAGGACAAAGGAGTTGGCACGGCAGCCATGCCTACTCAAGTATTTTTACCTACTACTCAATCATTCTCCCTTGTATAAAATGATTTACGTAAGCCTCTGGATTCATTTTGGTTGCAAGAAAAACTTTTAGTTCTTTCAAAGTTAAGTAGCTTTTTCCAGTGTTCTTGAGGAGACTTCCAGCCGCAATCATCTGCACGTTGCAATCTTCATTTCAGGAAAGTAAATCTGATTCTTGCTGCATTTGGAAAATATATATTGCTTCGTTATTTTCTGTGTATGCTTGCCTGTTCCAGTTTCAGTTAATCTTTGAGTTGAGCTATGGATTCACTGCTTTGATGCTTTAGTTTTGAGGAAACTCACCAGGAAGTTTAACCAGCAATGGTGTTTTTAAAAAATATACTGAGTGTACAGATTCCAGGTAACAAAACCAGGAGAAGTTCTCGTTGTTCCTAAGTACTGTGAAGATTCTGGACATTGAATCTAAACAGATAGGAAACGCTGGTTCGATCGGGGGCAAGTTCCGTTTGGATAAGCGAAAGTTTGTTTAGGGTCTGTCTGAGTCGAAGCAGTATTTCGTGTTTCTTAGCCAAGTTGTTTCTACGCGTAACTTTGTTCTTAACCAAATCTGTTGTTAGGTTGCTCACAGCTGAGTAATCTACCAAATCTGAAGCACTTGTTCCAAAGCTCCTGTTATCGTTTTCGCAATAAGATCGGTCTTGCTTAGTCAAATCTGTTTTCTAAGAACCAGATCTGTATCTACTATTCATAAGCCGTATTCCTTAGCCAAAGCTGTTGTTCACATCTGTATGCATATCCCGCACCTAAGATCTGTTAAGCTGACCTTTGCGCATGACATCTGTTTTCCCAGTTAAGTCTATTTTCCAGATAGATCTGTTTACACGAAATCTGATTTCCTAGAACCACGTCTGTTTTGCACTCTCGAGTTGATTTCTTCAGAGCTGGTCCTCAGCTTCGAGTCCAACTGTACACTCAGTAGTGCTTTTTAAATAAAATGAGTTTCATAGCAGTGAATCTACCAGATTTCAGTGATCGACTTTCGATCAAGAGCTAGTATAAAGCTATTTCAGAAAGAAAGTAAAGTTCAGATTTGAGGATTTATGGCGCAGAGGACCCGGTCACTTAAGGAAGGGACAGGATTACAGTAGGACCGTAATCCCTTCATGGAAGGGACAGGATTATGGAAATATTGTAATCCCTTCACAGAGAGTTACTGATCAGTTAACATGCTTCATGCACAAGGACCACCAGAGAGCCGCTAGACCATAAATCATTCAGTATAAGCAATTCAGATTTGAGTTTCGAGTTGTCTATCAGTAGCGAGATTTCAGTTTTCAGTTATGCCTGCATTTATGTGATTTTGTTATCTTCAGTTTTACTTGTTGAGCCCCTAGGCTCACTAGTTTTCCCAAATGCAGGTGAGTCAGCTCAGGAGCAGGCGGGTGGTGCAAGTTGATTCTGATTCGGGGGATTGTGTTTGTCAACGGCCAGCGTTTCCGCATAATCTTAGCTTTTGTTGTTTTGGATCTTTTGACGAACTGTATTAAGATCTGTTACAACAATAGTGAACTTATATAGAGTTCCAACAGTTGTAATATCGCATTTTGCATTGTGAATAAAAATTTTGTTTGACAGATCTGTTACTACTATTTTCCTTTGGCGCCACTAGCTTCGCTTCAGTTTTTTGTAAGGGAATACAGCTTAATTTATTCGAGTTTTGTCCTTCGACTTGTTCAAAAATTTTAAATTTTTTTTAATTCCGTTGACACCCATGGGTTGGGCGTCACACGGTTTGTGAGAAGTTTACAGTGTAAGCTCACTCTTTCTTGTTTTCTCACACACTGGTAAGTGTCCTGTGCGAGCTGGTTATCTGCTATCTTCCCATGGTTGTGCAGTAGACTTGATTAATCTGTTTTTGCTCATGCACACTCTACTCCTGCTGCTCATGCTCTGCTTTATATATATCTAGCCTCTGTGCAGATTGTAGCCGTTGGACACAAGTTTCTTCCCATTGGAAAGTCTTCTGAAAAGCTCTGACATAGTTGTACCTTGTGTCCTTGCATTTAATGCGTCTGCAGGCTTTATGATTCTGAACTCTTCTTCATTTAATGTGCCACAGCCTTTCCTAAAATTGAGCTCCGTGAATCTGTACCTGATGTGACCAGGACGCAGCAAATCAGTTTGAACAACGTTAATTCAATCTTCACAAATATTTGAGTTCAAACTGCTTTGCTCTGAGCTGGTCTCTGTTCTCCGAGCTGGTTGCTGAACCCTGGGCTGGTCACTCAACTGATCTCACCCAGCTGATCTCTAAGCCGGTTTACACTGAGCTTGTTTCCCAGCTGGTTTCTTCTTTCACAGACCCACTTTGTTGTAGCATATACTGCACTTGGTAACTCAGCTCTTTGCTACACTGTTCTGCACTTCATTGCTGATCTGAACCTGCTCTTTCTCATCTTGGATGTCCTTTGTGATCTGGTTATCCTCTGCTGGATCAGCTCGAGCGTCCCCTCACTGTACCAGCTAAGTTGTCCAATGCTAAACCAGCTTGGACATCACCTTACTGTTCTAGCTTGGATATCCTCTAATGAACCAGCTCGGACGTCCCTAGCTGTTCCAGCTTTGGACATTCTCTGTTGAACCAGCTCGAGCATCCCCTTACTGTTCCAACCTGGACTACTCCTCAATCTGCACTGCTATCTGCTCTCAATCAATCTGCTATCAGTGCTTTGGTCCAGCTTGCTGCTAGGCTGATACAGTTCTTTCATCCAACTCGGTTCTATTTCTGTATCAGCTCGCTTCCGTTGCAGATTTTGCATGAGACCAGTACTATCCCCTCCGAAACGAGCCAATGAGCAAAACCCACTCCTACGCAGTGAGCTAAGCCGCTTTTTGGCCAAATTCCTTCATTTAGGCCTCCGAAATCGCGTTTTTCTATTCCCGTGGCCGCACACTTAGTAAAAATCATTAGTAAATAAATAACAGATTTTGTGTTAATCAAAACTAATATTCTGATCTGTAAAAATAGTCCAACAGGCTCCTATCGAGATGGAGCTGAAGGAGCAGATTCAGGACCTGCTCGACAAGGGGTTCATACGCCCTAGCTTTTCTCCATGGGACGCTCCAGTTTTGTTTGTGAAGAAGAAGGATGACAGCATGAAATTGTGTATTGACTACCGGGAGCTGAACAGAGTTACAGTGAAGAATAAATACCCACTCCCGAGGATTGAGGATTTTTTTGACCAGTTGCAGGGAGCTTCGGTTTTCTCGAAGATTGATTTGAGGTCTGGCTACCATCAGTTGAGGTTTAGAGAGGATGACGTGTCCAAAAATGCTTTTCGGACACGTTACGGCCACTATGAGTTCTTGGTGATGCCGTTTAGCTCCTAGCCAAGTGTTTTTACGTGTAACTTGTCTTTTTAACCCAAATCTGTTGTTGAGTTGCTCACAGCTGAGTACTCTACCAAATCTGAGACACTTGCTATAAGATTTCTGTTAGTGTTTTTGCAGTAAGATCTGTTTCTACTATTCATAAGCCGTGTTCCTTAGTCAAAGCTGTTGCTCACATCTGTATACCTATTCCGCACCTAAGATCTGTTTAGATAACCAAAAGCTGACCTTGCGCATGATATCTGTTTTCCCAGTCAAGTCTGTTTTCTCGAGAGATCTGTTTTCCCGAGAGATCTGTTTCCAATGAGATCTGTTTTTTTACACGGAATCTGATTTCCTAGAACCATGTCTGTTTTGCACTCTCAAGTTATTTCTTCAGAGCTGGTCCTCAGCTTCGAGTCCAACTGTACACTCAGTAGTGCTTTTTAAATAAAATGAGTTTCATAGCAGTGAATCTACCAGATTTCAGTGATCAAATTTCGATCAAGAGCTAGTATAAAGCTATTTCAGAAAGAAAGTAAAGTTCAGATTTGAGAATTTATGGCGCAGAGGACCCGGTCACTTAAGGAAGGGACAGGATTACAGTAGGACCGTAATCCCTTCATGGAAGGGACAGGATTATGGAAATATTGTAATCCCTTCACAGAGAGTTACTGATCAGTTAACATGCTTCATGCACAAGGACCACCAGAGAGCCTCTAGACCATAAATCACCCAGTATAAGCAATTCAAATTCGAGTTTCGAGTTGTCTTTCAGTAGCAAGATTTCATATTTTCAGTCATTCCTGCATTTATGTGATTTTGTTATCCTCAGTTTTACTTGTTGGGCCCATAGACTCTCTTTCGCTACACTGTTCTGCACTTTCATTGCTGATCTGAACCTGCTCTTTCTCATCTTGGATGCCTTTGTGATCTGGTTATCCTCTGCTGGATCAGCTCGAGCGTCCCCTCACTGTACCAGCTAAGTTGTCCAATGCTAAACCAGCTTGGACATCACCTTACTGTTCTAGCTTGGATATCCTCTAATGAACCAGCTCGGACGTCCCTAGCTGTTCCAGCTTTGGACATTCTCTGTTGAACCAGCTCGAGCATCCCCTTACTGTTCCAACCTGGACTACTCCTCAATCTGCACTGCTATCTGCTCTCAATCAATCTGCTATCAGTGCTTTGGTCCAGCTTGCTGCTAGGCTGATACAGTTCTTTCATCCAACTCGGTTCTATTTCTGTATCAGCTCGCTTCCGTTGCAGATTTTGCATGAGACCAGTACTATCCCCTCCGAAACGAGCCAATGAGCAAAACCCACTCCTACGCAGTGAGCTAAGCCGCTTTTTGGCCAAATTCCTTCATTTAGGCCTCCGAAATCGCGTTTTTCTATTCCCGTGGCCGCACACTTAGTAAAAATCATTAGTAAATAAATAACAGATTTTGTGTTAATCAAAACTAATATTCTGATCTGTAAAAATAGTCCAACAGGCTCCTATCGAGATGGAGCTGAAGGAGCAGATTCAGGACCTGCTCGACAAGGGGTTCATACGCCCTAGCTTTTCTCCATGGGACGCTCCAGTTTTGTTTGTGAAGAAGAAGGATGACAGCATGAAATTGTGTATTGACTACCGGGAGCTGAACAGAGTTACAGTGAAGAATAAATACCCACTCCCGAGGATTGAGGATTTTTTTGACCAGTTGCAGGGAGCTTCGGTTTTCTCGAAGATTGATTTGAGGTCTGGCTACCATCAGTTGAGGTTTAGAGAGGATGACGTGTCCAAAAATGCTTTTCGGACACGTTACGGCCACTATGAGTTCTTGGTGATGCCGTTTAGCCTGACGAATGCCCCAGCGATCTTCATGGATTTGATGAACAGGGTCTTCAGGCAGTATTTGGACCATTTCATTATAGCATTCATCGACGACATCCTGGTCTACTCGAGGAGCTTGGAGGAGCATAGGCAGCACTTGCAGACAGCATTGCAGACGTTGAGGGAGCACAGATTGTATGCCAAGTTCAGCAAGTGCGAGTTTTGGCTTGAGCAGGTGGCATTCTTGGGGCACATTGTTTCGAGAGATGGGATTTCAGTCGACCCATCGAAGGTGGAGGAAGTTCAGAACTGGGGGATTCCAAGGAATGCAATAGATATTCGCAGTTTCTTGGGATTAGCAGGGTACTACCGCAAGTTTATCAAGGGCTTCTATTCGATTTCAGTACCCTTGACAGCCCTGACCAAGAAGAATGCGAAGTATGTGTGGAGTCCCGAGTGCCAGAGGAGCTTTGATCAGCTGAAGGAGGCCCTCACTTCAGCGCCAGTATTAGCGATGCCGGTGGATCATGAGGAGTTTGTAGTGTACACAGATGCTTCCCTAAAAGGTTGGGTGCAGTTCTGATGAAGGGAGGCAAGGTTATTGCTTATGCGTCGAGGCAGTTGAAGACTTATGATCAGAACTATCCGATGCATGATCTGGAGCTTGCAGCAGTAGTGTTCACTTTGAATATTTGGAGACACTACCTGTACGGCGAGAAGTGTCAGATTTTCACCGACCACAAGAGCCTTAAGTAGTTCTTGACCTAGAAGGATCTGAACTGGAGGCAGCACAGATGGCTAGAGTTGGTGAAGGTCTATTATTGTGGCATTAGCTACCATCCGGATAAAGCTAATGTGGTGGCATACGCTTTGAGCCGGAAGACTGCAGTAGTGGCATGTTTGTCAGTTGAGAGACCACTACAGGCTGAGATACAGAGGTTCGGACTGGATTTCTATTCAGGTGGTTGTGCACCGAGTTTGGCAACGCTCACAGTTCATCCAACTCTTCGAGAGCGGATTAGAGATGGGCAGACCTCTGATGAGCAGTTGCAACAGTGGAGACAGTGTGATGAGGCCAAAGGCCGAGGCCTATACATAGTTGAGGATGGGATTGTTTGTTTCAGGGTCCGTATGTGGGTTCCGTGTTCTGGTCAGCTGAGAGAAAAGATCCTAGCAGAGGCACATGCATTGACGTACTCCATCCACCCAGGGCGTATGAAGATGTACAGAGATATACAGACGCTGTATTGTTGGCCGGGGATAAAGAAAGATATTGGGAGATTTGTATCTGAGTGCTTGATATGTCAGCAGGTCAAGGCAGAACACCAGCGACCAGTAGGGTTGTTGCGGCCACTCCCTATACCCGAGTGGAAGTGGGAGCACATTACGATGGATTTTGTGGTCGGACTACCTAGGAGCCCCAGAGGATTCACAGCGGTATGCGTTATTCAAGTCAACGCATTTCTTACCAGTGAAGAATTCACCCTGACGCAGTACGTAGAGCTTTACATCAGAGAGGCTGTCAGGCTGCATGGCATACCAGTCTCTATTTTGTCTGACAGAGACACCAGATTTACATCTATGTTTTGGAGGAGTTTACATGCCGCCTTGGGGACTAGGTTGTCGTTCAGCACGTCGTTTCACCCACAGACTGATGGTCAGTCGGAGAGGGTCATCCAGATTCAGTAGGATTTGTTGATAGCTTGTGTGATAGATTTCCAGGGTACGTGGGACTCGAGATTGCCTCTGGTAGAGTTCACGTACAACAACAACTTTCAGGCATCGATTAGGATGGCTCTGTATGAGGCTCTGTATGGGAGGATATGTCGATCTCCAATGCACTAGGACGAGGTTGGAGAGAGAGTGTTGACTGCACCGGATTTAGTGAAGCATACAGCGGATATAGTGACGAGGATTCGGGATCGGATGAGGACAGCCCAGAGTCGTCAGAAAAGTTATGCCGAACAGAGACGACGAGATCTGGAGTTAGCTGTTGGGGATCATGTGTTTGTGAGGATCTCGCCCATGAAGGTCGTTATGCGCTTTGGCAAAAGGGGCAAGCTCAACCCGAGGTTTATTGGGCCATTCGAGATCTTGGAGAGGGTTGGTACTTTGGCATACCGAGTAGCGTTATCATCCAGCCTGTCAGTGGTCCATAATGTTTTCCCATCTCGATGCTGTAGAAGTATGTTTCGACTCCGTCACATGTATTAGATTTTGATTCGCTCCAGTTAGGTCCAGACTTATCATTTGAGGAGCGACCAGTGCAGATTTTGGCTCGAGGGGAGCGCAGACTTAGAGCGTGTAGTATTCCGATGGTCAAGGTCCGGTGGCAGAATCACTTATAGGATGAGGCTACCTGGGAGACTGAGATATTTTTCTCACCATTTAAGCCATAATATTCTGTTTTTAATCAATTAATGCTTGAATTTTATGTGATTTGAATTTATCTATGTTTATTGTTTGAGATCCATGCATATATCATGATTTTCAACACGTATTTGATCCATATCTTGATGTGCTTCGGTCATGGATAGTTCTTGAGGCTTAGGTTCGGTCCAAGGATGGTACCAATAGTTATTCCATTGAGTTGGGATCATGTAGGTCCAAACGGGAAGCGATTTGATCAAGTACTGAATTAGTTATGGATTTTAGGATCAGCACGTGTCCCGAATGTTAGAGTAGGTGCCCAACTAGACAACTTGTGGAGTGTGGGTTCTTGTTGACTCTATGTAAAACGATCTTTATTTATGAAATTCGTATTCTATTATGGCATTCTTTATCTTCATTATATTTTTATAATGTTAACAATTGTGTTGGATAAAGACCTAGAATGCACCATAGTGTATGTTAGATGTGATAGTGGATATGATGGCTATCATGAAACACATCTAATAGTCACTGTGTATTCTAAAATTGTTCCTAGTCGATTGGGCCGCCAAAATGAGGATAAGACCGCCCGAGTTTGAGACTAGCATCTGTGATGTGAAGTACCACGTTTCATTGGTAGGGAACATAGTGATGTTCTGATCATGCAGATGGATAGTGACCTTGTGATCTATCATGTGAGACCTGAAATTTAATAAAAGGATTAATTGTTGGATTAATCGAATTTTAAAGAATTCTGGGTGTTCGGAGTTCTATTTGAAGATTTCGTTTTCATTTTCGGATCGGGAATCGCATTTAGAGCAATTATGGGAATTTCGGAATTTTTGAGTTGGAATCCGAATTTTCGAAGAAGTCTGTCGGTTTAAGTCAGGTATATATATATATATATATATATATTTAGCTGATGGGACGTGTATATATATATATTGCAAAAGGATGGCCTTCAATTGATTGAGATAGATTTCGTTCGTAGCTCTTTTCTCTCAACTTTCTCCTTCATCTTCTCCAACCCGCAATCACTATTCACCCTAAGCTTCTCCGGCCGATTCCCGTTGACTCCGACCTCCGATTTTCGTGTTCTTGGTAGCGTTGGAAAGCTCTCGAAAAGATCTTTCTTTCCATACCAATCTTGAAGTCTGAATCGATCTGGAGCAGAATCACGAAGCATCTGATTTCGGCAGCAGGTTGGAAGGTTCAGGTATGCTTTTGAAATTGGAATGAGATGTGGTTCCTAGCCTTTATTTTAGCCCTTGTTAAGTTATATTGTTGGCATGGAATGCTGGGTGAGTTTATGAATTTCCAGCCATGGGTTTTGAGGAGATTGGCCATGAATTTGGTGTGTTGGCCGTGAGTTTGTAGCATAAACCTTCTTGAAATCTTGTGTATAAATTTCCAGCCGTGTGCTTTGAGTTGTTGGCTGTGAAAAGATGGGTAATGTCGTGAGTTTTATTGTGTCAATGCCGTGAGTTTGGTTGGGCTTGTTAATCAGTATGTTGCTGAATTGTTTCCGCTTTGGTTGTAGTTGTTGGCCGAGATATATTGCTGTGTTTATTGCCTGGTATATTGCTGGAAATCAGAATTGTTGAGGCTTTGGGTTGCTGCGTTTCTTTGAGGAAATTGTAGGTAAAAGAATCAGAAATAGAAAGGTACGAATTTGAGCAGCCCTTAGCAGTTAGCGCATGAACGTGTTTATATTTCAGGCTATGAATTCGTGAGACGCCTGTTATGTGATTTACGTGAAATCTGGAATGGGCTGTGACGATCGACGGGTCTCGATGATCACGGACCGATGATTTCCCGGTTGATACACCGTGGTATAGAGGCGATTTGTTTTGATTTGCCGGTTGATACACTGGCCTAGTTGACTGATTTCCTTGGCATATCTCATGCATTCATAGCATTGATGTATAGCATGTTGCATGTTTTACTGCTTGATCGCTCTTCGTACTGAGGCTTGACCTCGTACTTGTTTCCTGCTTTTGTCTTGTTTGGGTCTGCGTTGCCCATTTGCAGGAGTTTCAGGTAACCAAGCTGGGCAGAGTGGAAGTTCAGCTGGTCGATCCCCACGTCCCTGAGTCCCAGTTTATATGTATATGATATGTTTTGAGCCGGGGGATGCCCCGTGGTATTATGTATTGTGGATCTGTATTTGATGATATTATGTTATTACCTGTTGTGTTTGAGTTTGAGTCAACTCATATTTTAATTATCGCTATTTTGAATGTATGATTTGAAGTTCAGGCCTATTGTATTTCGAAAAATTTTTAAGCCCTGATTTTAGCTTCCGTGTTTATGCGCTTATTATGTGTTAATTATTAGTAATTAGCACGGGGCCTGACAGTGGAGCAGTGCAGAACTGGGGGATTCCAAAGAATGCAGCAGAGATTCGCAGTTTCTTGGGATTAGCAGGATACTACCGCAAGTTTATCAAGGGCTTCTCTTCGATTTCAGTGCCCTTGACAGCCCTGACCAAGAAGAATGTGAAGTATATGTGGAGTCTGGAGTGTCAGAGGAGCTTCGATCAGCTCAAGGAGGCCCTCACTTCAGCACCAGTGTTAGCTATGCCGGTGGATCATGAGGAGTTTGTAGTTTATACAGATGGTTCCCTGGGAGGTCTGGGTACAATTCTGATGCAGGGAGGCAAGGTTAATGCTTATGCGTCGAGACAGCTGAAGAGTTTTGAGCAGAACTATCCGACGCACGAACTGGAGCTTGCAGCAGTAGTGTTCGCACTGAAGATTTGGAGACCCTACATGTACGGCTAGAATTGTCAGATTTTCACCGACCGCAAAAGCTTCAAGTACTTCTTCACCCAGAAGGAGCTGAACATGAGGCAGCGCAGATGGCTAGAGTTGGTGAAGGGCTATGACTGTGACATTAGCTACCATCCGTGGAAAGCTAATGTGGTGGCAGACGCTTTGAGCCGGAAGATTGCAGTATTGGCATGTTTGTCAGTCGAGAGGCCACTACAGACTGAGATACAAAGGTTTGGGCCGGAGTTCTATTCAGGAGGTTGTGCACCAAGTTTGGCAGCGCTCACAGTTCATCCGACTCTTCGTGAGCGGATTAGAGATGGGCAAGCCTCTGATGAGCAGTTACAGCAGTGGAGGCAGCGAGATGAGGCCAGAGGACGAGGTCTGTATAGAGTTGAGGAGGGGATCGTTCACTTCAGAGGTCGTATGTGGGTGCGAGTTCTGGTCAGCTGAGAGCTGAGATCCTAGCAGAGGCGAATGCATCGATGTACTCCGTCCACCCAGGGAGTACGAAGATGTACAGATATTTGCAGACGCTGTATTGGTGGCCGGGGATGAAGAAGGATATTGGTAGATTTGTATCTGAGTGCTTGACCTGTCAGCAGGTCAAGGCAAAGCACCAGCAACCGGCAGGGTTGTTGCAGCCACTCCCTATTCCTGATTGAAAGTGGGAGCACATTACTATGGATTTTGTGGTTGGATTGCCCAGGAGTCCCAGAGGATACACGGTGATATGGGTGATTGTGGACAGACTCACCAAGTCAGCGCATTTCTTATCGGTGAAGACTACTTTCACCCTGACGCAGTACGCAGAGATTTACATCGGAGAGGTTTTCAGGCTGCATGGCATACCAGTCTCTATTGTGTCTGACAGAGACACCAGATTTACATCTGCATTTTGGAGGAGTTTACGTGCCGCCTTGGGGACTAGGTTGGCGTTTCACCCACAGAAAGATGGTCAGTCGGAGAGGGTCATCAAGATTCTGGAGGATTTTCTGAGAGCTTGTGTGATAGATTTCTAGGGTACGTGGGACTCGAGATTGACACTGGTAGAGTTCACGTATAACAATAGCTTTCGGGCATCAATTGGGATGGCTCCGTATGAGGCTCTCTGCGGGAGGAGATGTCGATCTCCCGTGCACTAGGTGTTGGAATACGATGGTGGATCCGGATCCCACTTCCCGAGGCGCAGCGGAAAAACAAAAATTGCCCGTAAAGTGTTCAATACATTCAATAAAATCTACAAACATTCATAGGGTGTTCGTAGATAGTTACCTTGCTGGCGTCTAGGCACCTGGCTCCGACCAGTTTCACGAGAAAACCGGCACTTCAAACTGTAGGCGGCGGTAGATCGTCAATCAGGTCCACGACCGGAAACAATCTTCCTCCAATCAGCCTGCACTAGAAAGCTGATGGATTT
>KV006378.1:116566-131135 GCA_001598015.1 Dorcoceras hygrometricum
ACTAGGAACTAATTCAGAATACACAGTGACTATTAGATGTGTTTCATGATAGCCGTCATACCCACTATCACATCTAACATACACTATGGTGCATTCTAGGTCTTTATCCAACACAATTGTTAACATTATAATCATAATGAAAATAAAGAACGCCATAAACAAATGCGAATGTCATATATAAAGATCGTTTCATACAAGAGTCTATAAAACCCACACGCCACAAGTTGGCTAGTTGGGCATCTACTCTAACACTAGGACGAGGTTGGAGAGAGAGTTTTGACTGGCCCAGAGTCTGTGCAACAGACAGCGGATATAGTGACGAGGATTTGGGATCGGATGAGGATAGCCTAGAGTCGTCAGAAGAGTTATGCCGATCAAAGACGACGAGATCTGGAGTTAGCTATTGGGGATCATGTGTTTGTGTGGATCTCGCCCATGAAGGGCGTGATGCGCTTTGGCCGGAGGGGCAAGCTCAGCCCGAGGTTTATTGGGTCATTCGAGATTTTGGAGAGGGTTGGTACATTGGCATATCGAGTAGCGCTACCACCCAGTTTGTTAGCGGTCCATAATGTTTTCCACATCTTGATGCTGCGGAAGTATGTTCCGAATCCGTCACATGTATTAGATTTTGAGCCGTTTCAGTTAGCGCCAGACTTATCATCCGAGGAGCGACCGATGCAGATTTTGGCTCGAGAGGAGCGCAGACTTAGAGCACGGAGTATTCCGATGGTCAAGGTCTAGTGGCAGAATCACTCAGAGGATGAGGCTACCTGGGAGCTGAGACCGATATGCAGACGCGCTATCCTAAGCTATTTGGTACGTACTTAATTTCGGGGACGAAATTCCTTTAAGAGAGGGAGAGTTGTAACGTCTAGAAATCCTGAATACGTAGAAATGAATGCATGAATAGGGGTAAAATCATTTTAGAAAATTTCATGCAATTTTATGTGATTTATTTATGATTTTAATGTTGCATGATATGTATGGTCCGTTTAGCCTGTTGAGTTACGGACGCGTGGACGAAACTAGGAACGACCGAGATGAAAATAATTTGAGATTTTTAAGTCCTTGAATTTTTAAGAATAAAATTTATTATTTTTAAGTAGCAATTTCTGAAAATTGGGGTTTTTATGATTATGTTTTAGTGAACCCTTTTTTCGCCTATACGGGCTGTTTTATTGAACTTTACGTTGATTAACATGGTAACTTAGTGGAGGGATAAAATAGTAAAAATCCATTTAATTTCTTAATTAAGCCTTAGGAGTCATTTTTGGCACCATCATTATTTCATAACACAAATCTTTGCAACACCTAGCCTCCACTCTCCCAAGATACCCGTCCCCTTCCCCTCTCAATCAGCCCCATCGAAATTTCAATAATTTTGGTGATCCGAGGTGGTTTTTGTCCCGATCTCACGTCCTCTACGTCGGTAACTCGCAGATCTCATCTTTCTCTAAGCCATGCATGTCATATCTCTTCTTTCCTCATCATTTAAATCATAGTATACTATTTTTTTAAAAGTATGTGCATGATTTGTATGTGAATTGATTAGATCTATGTTTGTTGTTTGAGATACATGCATGCATCACGATTTTAACACGTATTCGATTATTTTCTTGTAAAGCATCGGTCATTGGAGGTTCATGGGGCTAGGGTTTGGACCAAGAGTGGTCTAGATAGTTAGTACATCGCGTTAGTATTACATAGCTCCAAACGGGAAGTGATTTCGTCAAGTAATGAATTAGTTATGAATTTTATGATTAGCACGTGTCCTGGCTTGTCGTCTGTGCGCGACAGTAGAGTTGTTGGGGTTGGGTAAGTCACTCTATGCGGTCTGAGTAGTCAAGGTTAATTTCAGGAGATAGCTCATTAAGTTATGGGCACGTAGGTCCAAATGAGAACCGATTTGGTCGAGGAACGAATTAGTTATGAATTTTATGACTAGCACGTGTCCTGGATGCAGTCTGCGCGCGGGCAGTGAGTTTGCTGACGTCGGTTTGGTCACGTCCTGAATCTTTTTTGAGTCTCGTTTGTTCCAGTGGCTAGTGGGGTGAGTTGGGATGACGTGGATCGAAATATAGAGTGATTGGTTAAGAAATGGATTTTTAATGATTTTTTACCATTTTGTCGCTCTAAGTGAGCCTCGTCGGGTCATTTTTGTGAAAATTAAGATTTCAAGTCTTAGGGGTTGCCAAAGTTTGTGGATGACTTTATTTGATGTTTTAAGCATATTTTAAGATGTTTTCCAGCATTTTTAGAATTTATTGTCAAATTTTAATGTTTGATTTTAAAGTGAAGGAGTGAGTATTTTATAAACTTTTTAAAATTCAAATTTAAAGTATAGGGTCCAATTTTAAGATTATTTTGGTCAAATATTTTAAAGTCAAATATTTAGTCAAACTTTTTATTATTCTTGGACCTAATATTTTATTTTCAAGTTTTAAAGTCAAAATTTTGGCCTTTGAGATTTTATTTAGTCAAAATTGGTCAATGAAGTATTTTAGAAAATTTTAAAGGTTTAATTTTATGTTATGGGCCAAGTCATATATTAGGCTAAGTTCCATTTTAAATTAAGTCTAGGTTCTTTTGGGCTTAGAAGTAGTGGGCCAGACTCCTGAACCAGTTTTTGGCCGGAGTAGAAAATGTAGAAGCCCGTGAATATATATTTAATTATATGTGTAGTATACTTGTACGTTAATGTTTTTAAAGGAAGTGATTAAATATATATTGACGGGCTAAGCTTTTAAATTGCATGTTTTATGAAATGCACGCATCATGAGAATTTATGAAATGATAAAGGCATGTTTTAAAAGAAAAATGGAGGGATTGAAGTGACTTGTGGCAAGATAGACTGAGCGAATCCGGGATGTCGGGTCCGGTGAATCTCTGTTAATGTACAATGATAGACGATGAGCGGATCTGGGAAATCGGGCTCAGTGAACCTCTGTTAATGTGATGATGATGTAGGTCGGGTGAAACCGGTCGCCACGTACGTTGGTTTAAGATTGATCAATAGAATATGGTCCACAATTCACGGATACGACTCATACGTTTTTATGTTACGTTACGTCATGCCTTATGATATATGTTATATGATTACGATACTTTACGACTTATGTTACGAACCATGTTTTAATACCATCCATCCATGCATGATTTAATGTTATCTTATTACACGTATATGCTTGCATGTGACTTTATTAGTATGTACCTTGCTATTTAAAAGATAGAGCATGCTGAGCCTCTAGGCTCACTAGGTTTAAATGGTGCAGGTGATGACCCTGAGGATTTTATCCCGACTGGCGGTGAGGACCTCTGAGCGCCTGCTGCAGCAGTACCCCGTGGCCGCATTTATGTTTTATCCTTGATATGATACGCTTTACAGATATTGGTTTTAACATGTTCATTTTCGGTACTTTTACTCAGTCTGATTTTAAACGGCATGGATGATTCAACGTTTTAAGATATTTATTTATTTATATTTTAAAGTGATGGTTTAGAAAACGTTTTAAAAGGGAACGAGCCATACCTTTTTAGTTTATTTATTCCGCACATGATTTCAAAAAAAAAATTTCTAGAGTCTGATTCGTTACAGTCCAATTTTAAGAATATTTGGTCAAATCTTTTAAAGTCAAATTTTTTAGTCTTTTAATTAATTTGAACCTAATACTTTATTTTAAGTTTTAAAGTCAAAATTTTGGTCATTGAGATTTTATTTAGTCAAAAATTGGTCAATGGGTCTTTATTTAGTCAAAAATTTTAAATAATTGAATTTTAGTAAAGGATGGAGCTTTTTGGAAATTTTAAAGGTTAAATTTAAAGTTTTGAGTCAAGTCATCTATACAGCCAAGTTTAAATTTTGAGTTAAGTCTAGGTTCTTTTGGGCTTAGAAGTAGTGGGCCAGGCCCCTGAACCAGTCCTTGACCGGAGTAGAAAATGTGAAAGCCATTAATATATATTTAATTATATAAATGAAGAAATTAAATATATATTGACGGGCTAAGCTTTTAAATTGCATGTTTTTATGAAATGCACGCATCATGAGAATTTATGAACGTTAAAGGCATGTTTTTTAAAAGAAAACCCTAGGGATTGAAGTGACTTGTGACAAGTTTAATGATGGGAGCTAGTCAGGATACCGGGTCCGAGGATCCTCTGTTTTAATGTATTACGAGCCTATGGATCCATGTGATCACGACATGGTGAAGTGGCAGCATAGAGGTGTGTGGGATCACGAGATAAGGTCGGGTGGACCGCACCGCCACGTATGTTGGTTCTTTCGATTGATCAATCATACGTCCGCTCACATTTCACAGAACTCATATGTTTTTATGTTACGTTAAGTCATGCCTTATTGTGTATGCTATATGATTGCGATACGTTACGACTGAGTTACGAACCATGTTTTACGAACATCCATGCATGCATGTTTTAATGTTATTTTATTATGCGTATGTGCTTGCATACTTACTTTGCTATTTTAAAAGATAGAGTATGCTGGGCCTCTAAGCTCACTAGGTTTTATTGGTGCAGGTGAGACTGCTGATGAGTTTATCCCTACTGGCGGTGAGGACCTCTGAGCGCCCGCTGTAGCTGTACCCCGTGGCCACTCTGACGTTTTATCTATGCTATGATACACTTTTCAGTACTTTATCTGTCATGATCAGTTTACGCTACTTTTACTTAATCTGGTTTTTAAACAGTATGGATGGTTTTATGTTTTAGTATTCATTTATTTATGTTTAAATTAATGTGAGAAAATGTTTGAAAGGGGACGAGCCACACTTTTTAGTTTATTTATTTCGCACATGATTTAAAAAAAAAATTCTAGAATCTGATTAGTTTCACTCCCTTTCTTTTGAAAAAAAATCAACACCTTCCTTTCAAATAAATTTGAATGGAGTCGTACTTTTCTAAATGACCCCAAATATCTCCTGAACTTTTGATTGTGTTCTTGACGACTTTAGCTTTAGAAAAATGTTTCAGTCGTGAGTGATTGTAACGCCTAGAAATCCTAAATACGTAGAAATGAGTGCATGACTAAGGGAAAAAAACATTTTACAAAATTATACGTCATTTTATGTGATTTGTTGTTAGTTTTATTGTTTTACGATATGCATGTTCTATTTTTAGTCTGTTTGAGTTCCGGACGCGTGGACGAGACTAGGGACGACCGAGATGAAAATTATTTGAAATTTTTAAGCCCTTAGATTTTTAAGAGCAAATTTATTATTTTAAGCAACAATTTCCGAAAATTGGGGTTTTAATGATTTTGAGGTTGAACCCGTTTTTCGCCTATACGGTCTATTTCAATGAGTTTTTCTATGTTTTGCAAATATGGGAAATTACTATTACGAAAATTTAAGTTGGAGGCTTGTTTTGGGAGTTTTAAAACATATTTTAATTAGTGAGGGTTTAATTGGAAAAAGCTCTTCTAATTTTTCCTAACTTAAACCATCCTTTGAAGGGTCTTGTATATCACACCCCATTTTCTTTCATACCTAATTTTGTGTAACCCTAGCCTCCTCCTTCCCCTCCATAGTTGTCCCTCTCATCTCCTCCAACACCCCATCGGTTTTCTTCAAAATTTTGGTGATTCAAGGTGGTCTTGTCCCGATCTCGCGTCCTATACGTCGGTAACTCGCAGATCTTCTCTTTCTCCAACAAAGGCATGTGATATCTCCCCTTTTTTTCACCATTTAAGCTATATTAAACTGTTTTTAATGAAGGATTGTATGTTTTGCATGTGATTTCATGGGATCTACGTTGTTGTTTACTGATCACGCATGCATCATGAATTTCTAACGCATATTTGCATTTTTCTCGTAATGTTTCGGCCAAGGGCTATTCTAGGGGCTTGGAGATGTTCATGGTGGTCCTAGGGAGGTCTATTAGTGGTCCATGGTTGGGGAATAAGAGCTGGATCATCGGTTGAACCAGGGACGACGCATGTTGCGTTTTGGTGCGTCGCCTGTGCGGCGCCTTTAGGCGGCTCGTCCGCCCAAGGGCTATTCTAGGGGCTTGGAGATGTTCATGGTGGTCCTAGGGAGGTCTATTAGTGGTCCATGGTTGGGGAATAAGAGCTGGATCATCGGTTGAACCAGGGACGACGCATGTTGCGTTTTGGTGCGTCGCCTGTGCGGCGCCTTTAGGCGGCTCGTCCGCCCAGTGCGGCCATGGCTCGGACTGTGGTTGGTTCAAGAGGGACCGGATGGACCTGGGGGTGGTCCAGCCGACGGGGCTTCGGCCAGGGGCAGCCGGAGCAGGTCGCACAATGGAGTTTAGCGACAGCTGGTCGCGAGTTGCATGGAGGCGTGCGTGCGGCGTGTAGGGTTTGTGTGTGTGTTGGCCGGTCCGGTTGGACCGATGGGTCGATTCAATTGGACCGGATCGTTTAGTCGACGGTCGAGTCAAAATGCTTTAAGTTTGTTCCAACGTATTTTAATTCCGGACCGGTTATTTTAATTTTAAAGTATAGGTCCATTTTTAAGATTATTTGGTCAAATCTTTTAAAGTCAAAATATTTAGTCAAATTTTTAATTATTGTTGGACCTAATATTTTATTTTAAGTTTTAAAGTCAAAATTAAGGTCATTGGGATTTTATTTAGTCAAATTGGTCAATGGTTCTTTATTTAGCCAAATTATAAATATTTGATTTTTAGTAAAAGGATGGAGTATTTTGGAAATTTTAAAGGTTAATTTAAAGTTTTGAGTCAAGTCATGTTTAAGGCCAAGTTTAAATTTTAAGTTAAGTCTAGGTTCTTTTGGGCTTAGAAGTAGTGGTCCAGGCTCCTGAATCAGTCTTTGACCGGAGTAGAAAAGGTAGAAGCCCGTAAATATATATTTAATTATATATGCAGTATTTTATGTATGATAATATTTTAAATGAAGGAATTAAATATATATTGACGGGCTAAGCTTTTAAATTGCAATTTTTATGAAATGCACGCATCATGATAATTTAACGTTAAAGGCATGTTAAAGGAAAACCCGAGGGATTGAAGTGATTTATGTCAAGTTTAATGATGGGAGCTAGTCGGGATATCGGGCCCGAGGATCCGCTATTTTAATGTATTACGAGCCTATGGATCCATTGATCACGACATGGTGAAGTGGTAGCATAGAGGTGTGTGGGATCCCGAGGTAAGGTCGGATGAACCGCATCGCCACGTCCGTTGGTTCTTTTGATTGATCAATCATACGTCCGCTCACATTTCACGGATAAGACTCACACGTTTTTATGTTACGCTACGTCATGCCTTATTATGTATGCTATATGATTATGATATGTTACGACTGAGTTACGAACCATTTTTTACGACCATCCATGCATGCATGTTTTAATGTTATTTTATTATGCGTATGTGCTTGCATGTGGTTTTATTATAAGTACTTTGCTATTTTAGAAGATAAAGCATGTTGGGCCTCTAAGCTCACTAGGTTTAAATGGTGCAGGTGAGACTGCTGATGAGTTTATCCTTACTGGAAGTGAGGACCTCTGAGCGCCCGCTGTAGCTGTACCCCGTGGCCACTCTGACGTTTTATCTATGCTATGATACACTTTTCAGTACTTTATTTGTCATGATCAGTTTACGCTACTTTTACTTAATCTGGTTTTTAAACAGTATGGATGGTTTTATGTTTTAGTATTCATTTATTTATGTTTAAAGTAATGTGAGAAAATGTTTTAAAGGGGACAAGCCATACTTTTAGTTTATTTATTCCGCACATGATTTAAAAAAAATATTTCTGAAGTACGGTTCGTTTCAGTTGGTATCAGAGCGGTGGTTCTGGTGGGATACTAGCCTGCTGCGTGGAGCTCGGGAGTCCCACTACCAGTCTGTGAGTTTTATAGTTTTACTATTCATGTTTACTTTCGCATGCTGCATGTTTTATTTCTGCATGAGTTTTGCCTTAGAATTTTAAGAGTTAGGCGCTTAGTCATGCACTTAGATTTACGTGATAAGGTTTTGGTGCATTAGTATGCCTCCCAGACGTACAGAAGCCACCAGGATGATGCTACGCCTCCTCATACTTCTCCCCCACCTCCTCATCTAAAACAGTTTGAGAGGGCTAGTGTGGATATGCCAGCTGGGATCACCAGACTTTTGGAGCGTCAGTCGGAGCGGCCCGAGAAGTCGCATGAGGAGGACATCGCTGAGAGGTTCCGCAAGTAGGGACCCAAGGAGTTTGCAGAGACCACTGATCCACTTGTTGCTGAGGAGTGGATCCACTATTTGGAGACCATATTTGCTTATATGGGTCTCCCGGATGCAGACAAGGTCCGTTGTGATATTTTCATGATGAAGGGAGATGCCGCTCTTTGGTGGGATAGCGTGGTGGTTGGTCTGATTCTGGAGAGCTTGACTTGGGAGAGATTCAAGATTGTCTTCTTCGAGAAGTATTTCACTGCTGATGCACGGAGCCAGCTTATCAAGGAGTTTATGAGTCTCCGCCAGGGAGACAAGTCTGTTGCTGAGTATGTGCGGAAGTTCGAGCGGGGGTGTCACTTCGTGCCCTCGATCGCGACTGTGGAGAGAGAGAAGCTGCGACAGTTTACTGATGGACTGCGACCAGACATCCGCCATGATGTCAATATGATGGACGTGGATACTTACACGGCAGCGGTGAACAGGGCGAACCGATGTGAGAGAGGGAAGGACATGAGGGATGACTTCCAGAGGAAGCGGCAGTTACAACAGCCGTCAGGGGGCAGTCTTCGTAGCAGCCAGCGAAGAGACCATTTCAAGGGCCTCCTAAGGGCCCAACTCCTCAGGGGTCACAGCAGCAGAGACCTCAGGTCCAACAGAGGCCGCAGGATCAGGGGGCCAGCCCCCCTAAACCTGGAGGATACCTGATCTGCAAGGAGTATAATAAGGAGCATTCAGGACCTTGCATGGCTGGATCAGGCATGTGCTATCACTGCAGGGAGCCAGGGCATATTTCTAGGGATTGCCCTAAGAGGAGACAGGCCACAGGTCGTGTTTTTGTGATGCAGGCGGAGGCTGTAAATCCGGACACGACATTACTCACAGGTATTCCTTTTTAGATTTCCATCGTTTCCGTGCTTTGACGCGTTGGTATTTGGGTGTTTTAGAATTGCATGCTAAGTAGAGCACTCCTAGGAAATTCTTTGTCTTAGTTGCTGAGTTGAGATAAGTAAGAACTGTAGATCTTCTAGAAACTTACCTTGGAACTTAGACGGATAGGACTAGCGAACTTAGAAATGTCTTAGGCATCAAAACTGTTTATTGGGATCTATTTTGACTGTAAGATCGTGCCTGTGTGACGTTTCTGTTTCAGGAGAGATTCGGGTGCTTGGTGTCACTACCCTCGCTTTGCTAGACTCAGGGGCGACCCACTCGTTTATTTCGAGTGTGTTAACACATATGATGGGTATTATTTCGAAGATCTTGGGAGTATCTCTCGCCGTGACGGTTCCATCAGGAGGAGTTGACGATGCCCAGCATCGTGCAGGGATTGACGATGATGTTCCAGGATCATGCGGTCAGAGCAGACTTGGTCGTTTTTCCGATGTCAGGATTCGACCTCATCCAAGGTATGGATTGATTGACGGAGTTTGGAGCGGTGATTGATTTCCAGTGGAGGTCAGTGTCTATCAGGCCGCCACGGCAGGAGACCTTCTTATTTGAGGCAGCAAGGAGACCGTGGAAGCCCAGATTCATATCATTTCTACAGGCCAGGAAGCTAGTTGAGATCGTATGTCGGGCATTCTTGGCCAATGTTATCCCTTCAGGAGATTCAGCACTTCGTTGTCTGATGTGGAGGTAGTCAGGGATTTTGCTAATGTATTCCCTGATGATGTTGTGGGAGTTCCACCGGAACGAGAGGTGGAGTTTTCGATCGCGCTGATGCCAGGTACAGTGCATATCTCTAAAGCACCGTATCGTTTGGCTCCTATCGAGATGAAGGAGCTGAAGGAGCTGATTCAGGAGTGGCTCGACAAGGGGTTCATTCGCCCTAGCTTTTCTCCATGGGGCGCGCCAGTTCTGTTTGTGAAGAAGAATTATGGCAGCATGAGATTGTGCATTGACTACCGGGAGCTGAACAGAGTTATAGTGAAGAATAAATACTCGCTCCCGAGGATAGAGGATTTATTTGATTAGCTGCAGGGAGCTTCGGTTTTCTCAAAGATTGATTTGAGATCTGGCTACCATCAGTTGAGGGTCAGAGAGGAGGACGTGTCCAAGACTGCATTCCAGACACGTTACGCCCACTACGAGTTCTTGGTGATGCCATTTGGCCTCACGAATGGCCCAGCGATTTTCATGGATTTGATGAACATGGTCTTTATACATTACTTGGACCAGTTCATCATTGTTTTCATCGACGACATCCTGGTCTATTCGAGGAGCACAGACAGCACTTTCAAACGGCTTTGCAGACATTGAGAGAGCACAGGTTGTATGCCAAGTTCAGCAAGTGCGAGTTTTGGCTGGATCAGGTGGAATTCTTGGGACATATCGTGTCGAGATATGGGATTTCAGTCGACCCATCGAAGGTGGAGGCAGTGCAGAACTGGGGGATTCCAAGGAATGCAGCAGAGGTTCACAGTTTCTTGGGGTTAGCAGGATACTACCGCAAGTTTATCAAGGGCTTCTCTTCGATTTCAGTGCCCTTGACATCCATGACCAAGAAGAATGCGAAGTATGTGTGGAGTCCCGAGTGCCAGAGGAGCTTTGATCAGCTGAAGGAGGCCCTCACCTCAGCACCAGTGTTAGCGATGCCAGTGTATCACGAGGAGTTTGTGTTTATCCGGATGCTTCCCTGAGAGGGTTAGGTGCAGTTCTGATGCAAGGAGGCAAGGTTATCGCATATGCGTCGAGGCAGTTGAAGAGTTATCAGCAGAACTATCCGATGCACGATCTGGAGCTTGCAGCAGCAGTGTTCGCACTGAAATTTTGGAGACACTACTTGTACGGTGAGAAGTGTCAGATTTTTACCGACCATAAGAGACTCAAGTACTTCTTCACCCAGAAGGAGCTGAACATGAGGCAGCGCACATGGCTAGAGTTGATGAAGGACTATGATTGTGACGTTAGCTATAATCCGGGTAAAGCTAATGTGGTGGCAGACGCTTTGAGCCTGAAGACTGTAATAGTGGCATGTTTGTCAGTCGAGAGGCCACTACAGGCTGAGATACAAAGGTTTGGACTGGAGTTCTATTCAGGAGGCTGTGAACCGAGTTTGGCAGCGCTCACAGTTCAGCCAACTCTTCGAGAGCGGATTAGAGATGGGCAGACCTCTGATGAGCAGTTACAACAGTGGAGACAACGAGATGAGGTCAGAGGACGAGGTCTGTATACAGTTGAGGATGGGATTGTACATTTCAGATGTCGCATGTGGATGCCGAGTACTGGGCAGTTGAGAGCTGAGATCTTAGCAGAGGAGCATGCATCGACGTACTTCATCCACCCAGGAAGTACGAAGATGTACAGAGATTTGCAGACGCTGTATTGGTGGTCGGGGATGAAGAAGGATACTGGGAGATTCGTATCGGAGTGCTTGACCTGTCAGCAGGTCAAGGCAAGGCATCATCGACCGGCAGGGTTATTGCAGCCACTCCCTATTCCCAAGTGGAAGTGGGAGCATATTACGATGGATTTTGTGTTGGACTACCCAGGAGTCCAGGGGTTACACAACGATATGGACGGTTGTGGACAGAGTGAGCGCATTTCTTACCGGTGAATACTACTTTCACCCTGACGCGGTACGCAGAGCTTTACATCATAGAGGTTGTCAGGCTGCATGGCATACCAGTCTCTATAGTGTCAGACAGAGACACCAGGTTTACATCTACATTCTGGAGGAGCTTACACGCCGCATTGGGGACTAGGTTGGCGTTCAGCACGGCGTTTCATCCGCAGGCGGATGGTCAGTAGGATAGAGTAATCCAGATTCTGGAGGATTTGCTGAGATTATATGTGATAGATTTCCAGGGTACGTGGGACTCCAGATTGCCGCTGGTAGAGTTCACGTACAACAACAGCTTTCAGGCATCTATTGGGATGGATCCTTATGAGGCTCTGTACGGGAGGAGATGTCGATCTCCCATGCACTGGGACGAGGTTGGAGAGAGAGTTTTTACTGGGCCGAAGCTAATGCAGCAGACAGCGGATATAGTGACGAGGATACGGGATCGGATGAGTGTTAGAGTAGATGCCCAACTAGCCAACTTGTGGCGTGTGGGTTTTCATTGACTCTTGTGCAAACGATCTTTATATATGATATTTGCATTCTTTTATATGGCATTCTTTATTTTCATTATGTGTGTAATGATTTACAATTGTGATGAGTAAAGACCTAGATTACACTAAAGCGTATGTTAGATGTGATAGTGGGTATGACGGCTATCATGAAACACATCTAATAGTCGCTGTGTATTCTGAACATGTTCCTAGTCGATTGGGCCGTCAAAATGAGGATAAGGCCGCCCGAGTTCGAGACTAGTATCTGCGATGCGAAGTACCATGTTTCATTGGTAGGGAACATTGTGATGTTCTGAGCATGCAGATAGATAGTGACCTGGTGATCTATCGAACTACCCTCCTTCGGACTTTCTACCCAGGAGTCCATGGGTTACAGAGCAATATGGGCGATTGTGGACAGACTCACCAAGTAAGCGCATTTCTTACCAGTAAAGACTACTTTCACCCTGACGCGGTATGCAGAGCTTTACATCAGAGAAGTTGTCAGGCTGCATGGCATACCAGTCTCTATAGTGTCAGACAGAGACACCAGGTTTACATCTACATTCTAGAGGAGCTTACACGCCGCCTTGGGGACTAGGTTGTCGTTCAGCACGGCGTTTCACCCGCAGACGGATGGTCAGTCGGAGAGAGTAATTCAGATTCTGGAGGATTTGCTGAGAGTCTGTGTGATAGATTTCCAGGGTACGTGGGACTCCAGATTGCCGCTGGTAGAGTTCACGTACAACAACAGCTTTCAGGCATCGATTGGGATGGCTCCTTATGAGGCTCTGTACGGGAGGAGATTTCGATCTCCCTTGCACTGGGACGAGGTTGGAGAGAGAGTTTTGACTGGGCCGGAGCTAGTGCAGCAGACAGCGGATATAGTGACGAGGATACGGGATCGGATGAGGACAGTCCAGAGTCGTCAGAAGAGTTATGCCGATCAGAGACGACGAGATCTGGAGTTAGCTGTTGGGGATCACGTGTTTGTGAGGATATCACCAATGAGGGCATGATGCGCTTTGGCCGGAGGGGCAAGCTCAGTCCGAGGTTCATTGGGCTTCGAGATTTTGGAGAGGGTTGGTACTTTGGCATATCGAGTAGCGTTACCACCCAGCCTATCAGCGGTGCATAATGTATTCCACATCTTGATGCTGCGAAAGTATGTTCCAATCCGTCGCACGTGTTGGATTTTGAGCCGCTCCAGTTAGCGCCTGACTTATCATTCGAGGAGCGACCGGTACAGATTTTGGCTTGAGAGGAGCGCAGACTTGGAGCGCGAGGATTCCGATGGTCAAATTCCGATGGCAGAATCACTCAGAGGATGAGGCTACCTGGGAGACTGAGGCCGATATGCGGACGCGCTACCCAGAGATTTTCGCTACGTACTTAATTTCGGGGACGAAATTCCTTTAAGGGAGAGAGAGTTGTAACGCCTAGAAATCATGAATACGTAGAAATTAATGCATGACTATGGGGAAAAATCATTTTAGAAAATTAGATGTCATTTTATGTGATTTATTGTTAGTTTTATTGATGTACGATATGCATGTTCTATTTAGTTTGTTTGAGTTCCGGACGCGTGGACGAGCTAGGGACTACCGAGATAAAAATTATTTGAGATTTTTAAGCTCTTAGATTTTTAAGAGCAAATTTATTATTTTTAAGCAACAATTTCCGAAAATTGGGGTTTTTATGATTATTTTGAGGGGGAACCCGTTTTTCGCCTATACGGACTATTTTAATGAGTTTTTCTATGTTGCAAATATGAGAAATTATTATTACGAAAATTTAAGTTGGAGGCTTGCTTTGGGAGTTTTAAAACATATTTTATTTAGTGAGGGTTTAATAGGAAGAAGTTCTTATAATTTTTCCTAACTTAAACCATCCTTTGAGGGGTCTTGTATATCACATCCCATTTTCTTTCAACCTAATTTTGTGTAACCCTAGCCTCCTACATCCCCTCCATAGCCGTCCCTCTCATCTCCTCCAACACCCCATCGGTTTTCTTCAAAATTTTGGTGATTCAAGGTGATCTTGTCCCGATCTCGCGTCCTATACGTCGATAACTCGTAGATCTTCTCTTTCTCCAACAAAGGCATGTGATATCTCCCCTTTTTCTCACCGTTTAAGCTATATTAAACTGTTTTTAATGAAGGATTGTATGTTTTGCATGTGATTTCATGGGACCTATGTTGTTTACGGATCACGCATGCATCATGAATTTCTAACACATATTTGCATTTTTCTCGTAATGTTTCGGCCAAGGGCTGTTCTATGGGCTTGGAGATGGTTCATGGTGGTCCTAGGGAGGTCTATTAGTGGTCCATGGTTGGGGGATAAGAGCTGGATCATC
>KV006378.1:141019-162029 GCA_001598015.1 Dorcoceras hygrometricum
TCGTCGGCTTTCAGAGATGAAGTACTTCAGCAGGCTTTGACCATTCACGATCAGGTAGTGATTGACTGTCGACGTCAACTGCGGGAGACGAAGCTAGTGTCTGAGGAGATAGTGAGGATGATAGAGCCTAGTGTTCCGGAGCCTGGCGACGAAAATAATGACAAGCTTCTCGGTACCCTTGATGAAATATTGGGAGATATTGATGATGACGAGATGATAGAGGCACTTCGCCAGAATCTCATTTGACTGGTCTTCGAAAATTTTCCAGCTGTCAGAAATTTAATTTTGCTTTTCTAATATGGTTTGAGGCGTAGGTGCATAGGAGTTTTTTGTTCTTGGATTCTTTGTTCTTTATAGTGTTGACATTCGTTTCGTTTATTAATGAATAAATAAAATTTTTGCTCTCGTTCGATGTTTGTTTTTGCTGTCTGTCGAAATAAATGGCGATTCTCTTGTCGGCGATAACGTAATGTTCTCAATAGTTTACTTGGGAGCTGATCAGACTCCCAAGATTTTGTCGCAAGGGGAGTCCTAAACTCACATTATATGTGGTGGATTATCCCGGAGATTAACATTAAGATTCTGTCGTAAGGGGAGTCCTAAACTCACATTATATGTGGTGGATTATCCCGGAGATTAACATTAAGATTCTGTCGTAAGGGGAGTCCTAAACTCACATTATATGTGGTGGATTATCCCGGAGATTAACATTAAGATTCTGTCGTAAGGGGAGTCCTAAACTCACATTATATGTGGTGGATTATCCCGGAGATTAACATTTATCGTTCTGACCTCTTACAGAGTCGCTGGCTATTTTGCTCCGACGGGGCTGGCCAGGCCTCTTACATTCGGGTTGCCTTTCGCGACTGCTTGGATCGTTGACGTTAAATGTGGAGAGCTTTCGTTCTGACCTCTTACAGAGTCGCTGGCTATTTTGCTCCGATCGGGCTTGTTAGTCCTCTTACGTTCGGGTTGCCTTTCGCGACTGCTTGGGTCGTTGACGTTAAATATGGAGAGCTTTCGTTCTGACCTCTTACAGAGTCGCTGGCTATTTTGCTCCGACCGGGCTTGTTAGGCCTCTTACGTTCGGGTTGCCTTTCGCGACTGCTTGGGTCGTTGACGTTAAATATGGAGAGCTTTCGTTCTGACCTCTTACAGAGTCGCTGGCTATTTTGCTCCGACCGGGCTTGTTAGGCCTCTTACATTCGGGTTGCCTTTCGTGACTGCTTGGGTCGTCGGCGATTGAATGTGGAGAGCTTTTTCGTTCTGACCTCTTACAGAGTCGCTGGCTATTTTGCTCCGACCGGGCTTGTTAGGCCTCTTACATTCGGGTTGCCTTTCGCGACTGCTTGGGTTGTCGTTGACGTTAAATGTGGAGAGCTTTCGTTCTGACCTCTTACAGAGTCGCTGGCTATTTTGCTCCGACCGGGCTTGTTAGGCCTCTTACATTCGGGTTGCCTTTCGCGACTGCTTGGGTCGTCGGCGTTTGAACGTGGAGAGTTTCCGTTGGCGATGGTGCATTTATTCACGTATGTAGAAAAAGAAAATCTCTGAAGAAGAACCTGCGAATCTTATTGACGAAACTTGATAATATAACAATAAAATGCTTGAAAAAGACGAGAAAATAAATAACAAAATTAACTTGCTATTGTACACCTACAGGTGCTCTAAGCATATAAATTCTTCGAGTTGGTCTTCGGTGGATCTTCTGAAGGTGTGATGTATTCTTGGGTTTCAGTAGCTACTATTTTTTCTTTATCCACTTCTTCTCCATCTCCCATGCAAACATCTTCGTCGGGTGGGTCTCTACCTCTTTTGCTGTTCAAGTGTACTAACGAGGTCTTGCCCGGGCTCGGTCTTCTTTTGCTCTCTACCGACCTTCGCAAGGTAATTGCATGACACTCTCTTGCAAGACGGCTATCACCGATGGCTTCCCCTACTCCGCTTGGGGTCGGGAACTTCAATTTCATGTGGTAGGTTGATGCAATTGCCTGGAAAGCATTGAGACTTGGTCTTCCCAGTATCACATTATATGCTGACGGAGAGTTGACAACCAAAATTTGATCATTCTGGTGGCTCTTTGGGGATGTGAGCCCAGAGAGATAGGAAGAACGATCTCCCCTGAGGCCTCCACTACTGCGCCTGAGAAACCGACCAATGGCGTATTCACCTTTGTTAACTGGACGTTGCTTATCCCTAGCTTAGAAAAAGCCTCATAGAATAGTATGTCTGCCGAGCTTCCTGAATCCACTAGAATCTTCTTGACCCAGAAGTTAGAAATAGTGGCGGAAATGACTAACGCGTCATTATGATGGTCTCGCGGGGTCTGCAAATCTCTGATGCTAAAGGATATATCAACTTGAGTTGCTCCAATTTCATATACTTGATGGGGGATGTGCACGCTAGCCGTACTGCCCCCCCTCGCAGCCCGTACGAGGGCTTTCCTGGCGTTGCTCGAGTCGCCACATGCTGGCCCCCCAGTTATTACTGCAATCACTCCTCCAGTGGGTAAATTTTCGTCTTTCTCAGCTTGCTTCACAATATTATCCCGACCTTTTGCGTGTCACGCCTAGGATGCTCATTCCGATGTTCGCCACTGCGTTTCTGACCGTGGGACTTGTCCACAAAATTCTCTAAATATCCTCGTTTGATAAGTTTCTCTATCTCTGCTCGCAAGCTGTAACAGTCTTCAGTAGCATGCCCCCTATCTTTATGGAATTTACAGTACTTATCAGAACTCTGTCGCTTTGCACTCTCCTGCATAGGACGATGAGGACGCAACAAACCTTGCTTCTCGGCTACAATCAATATATCAGCTAGTCTGGAATTGAGAGGGGTACCCTCAGGATGCGGGGTTCGAGGGCCTCGCCTTTCTTCCCTTTTCTGATTTTCGACCTTCTCGTCGTATCTTTTGTTTTTTGCCAAGTACCGTGGCTCGATGGACTCCTCTATGCGTATGTATTTCTCGGCCCTCTGTAATAATTCCTCCAAATCTGCCGGTGGCTTTCCAACGATAGACTCCTTGAACTTTCTATGGCGGAGGTTTTGCTGCATTATCCCCGCCAGTAAGTCATGGTTAACATGGGGTACTTCATGAACACCTTGTGTAAACCGTTTGACATACTCTCTCAAACTCTCTCCTTCCTTCTGAACAATGCTGAATAAGTAAGCCGCCGTTTTAGGATATTTTTTATTGATCGAGAATTGTTGGAGGAAACGCTGGGTGAGTTGCTCCAGATTGGCAATGGTTCCTGATGGTAACTTGTTGAACCATGTCAACGCACGACCAGACAAAGTGGTACGGAAGATCTTGCAGTAAGCTGCATCACTCATGCTGTACAGATCTGCTTTCGCATAGAACTTATCAATATGCTCTTGTGGGTCACTGGTACCATCGAAATCCGGTAAATTAGTCAGCTTCACTCCCTTTGGTAGTGTCTCGGACAAGATGTCATTTATGAAGGGACTTTGGCGAGCGGGCAAAGCTCCCCACGAGGTCCTAGTTTCGTTGATTGTTCGAGAACCATGATCGGGAATGCGACCCTTGGACATTGTCCTTCGCGGGGAGGCGCGACGTAGGCTACTATCGCCCTCATCTTCGTTATGCGGAGTACTCTTCTTTGGAATGTCGTAGTTCGAGATACTTGTATCATTCATCTTGCGCTTCTTCTCTCTACCCGTATCTTGGGTGACTGAGTCGCTGCTCGACGTAGTTCTGTACTGACGAGAAGCCACAAAATGGTTTACCGCTGCAGTCGTCGCTCGAGTGGCGGTATCCTCCATTAGTGTTTCCAAGGCCTCCTGGGTGAGTCGCAATTCGGATCGTGCTGGAGCCTTGGGATCCGAACAACCATTCTGATCAGCGTTGCTAGAGGCTAGTGGTTGAGTATACATTCTCGAATGACGAAGTAACGTTCCCACAGACGGCGCCAAGCTGATGTTGCCTAAAATCGGACGGGTCGATTCGACGACTCAGCAAATCAGTTGAGATCCTGTGAGAGCTCCAGTGAATGATTTGAGTGGGTTGTTACCTGCGTCACAAAGCAAAGTCAGAGGCGTCGGGAGGTTTCCCGGCGAAGGCACTCCGACGCTCAAGTCAGCGGTTGCTCGAAAGATATAATAATTCAAGAACCAAATGCTGCTTATTCAGAACGTACCTTTAAAATGAGGTGGAGCTGTCTATTTATAGAGAGCATTGAGTGCTTCATGGGCCTTATCTGAGCGGACCCATTTCTTTACGACTTCATGGATAACTTGCTATCAGGCCATTGGACCCATCATCTTTTATGGATTGGGCCTGGACTTGGGTCTAGGAGATAAATGGATCAGCTCATACCCACCAGTAATATATCTATACACAGAGAGGCAGAGTAATAAAAAATAGCTGAGAGGGGATATCTTCTCGTAAATATTCTCTATATTTTTTTATTTCACTAGAGTTGAAATTTGTGATGGTGACAAATGGACGTAGCTCCCATACTGAGAGTGAACAACTATAAATGTTATATTTGCGTTCTTAACACAAACTATTCTTAACACGACTCAACCCGAAATCTCAGGTATAGCCCACTTTATGGCCATTGTCACCCATTACCAGTCATCATTTGAGAATTACAAGATCAAGGTTTAACTCTCTATTTATTTGGTTATTAGTGTCTGATGGAGGTAAGAGATTTGCATGGGTTGCACGGACTGGGTGTCTGGGTCTTGACAATTAACAACTCAGTAATACCATTATGACTATATGGTATATAACACTTGATGTTATTGACAAATATATTCGACACGCTACCTTTAAACTTATAATCACGTCACTCTCATTGAAGAAAGCAGATAGCAAATCACACCGATGTTGACCCGTACAACTGGTAATATTGTTTAGACTCAAGAAATCACTGCTTTCAGATTATGACAATCACTTGAACTGGTAATATTGTTTACACTCAAGGCATTACTGCTTTCAGATTAGGACAATCCCTATTCATGCAATTTAAAATTTCCATATTGCATGCGTTATAAGAATCGAGCGCAATTAAATTGGAAAGATATCGAGCTATATTTCCCGTGTCTTTTATATCTTTCGCTAGGGACACAGCCAGCACCTTTAAGGGTTCAGTTAATGATTCCCGATGTTTATGTCACCCAAGTATCCATTTATCAACTCAATGTTATAGTATCAAGTTCACAAGTTCTTATTTTAATTAGATATTTCGAGGCATTGTTCGATTGGTCTGCAGTGATTAATTTGTTATTATAAATCAACTATATCGAATGAGCAATCTATTTTGAAATGGTCTTCCTATGTGGTGATAGCTAAGCTTGAATGTGGGATAAATCAATTCATCGTATTGCTATTTGGAAAATTATAGGGATTCTCATTTATTTATTATTCTGGTTTGGAAAATCGAACTAGGAAAGGGGTTTCGTTTTGCATTTGGAAATACTTTCGGATTCCACTTTATCTTTCGAACAAAACCGTACAAATTTCAGTTTATTTTCGAAGAAAACCGCACAAGGATCTACAGGTACAGACAAGTACTTTCAACTTTTGAAACACAAACAAAACGCATGCACACATCCAGGTATAGAAATCTCCGGCTAACCCTTGGAAAAATGCATTTTCAACTCAAGAAATATCTTTAATATATCTCAATTTTATACACTCACATAACTCGAAATCATACAAAATCACACAGTGAAGGTCTGTCACTTATCTTGGATGGTTTCTCTTCCGAGTACACCAGAGCAACACCGTTGAGGCAGTTTCTTGACAAAACAAATTTTCAGCAAAACAAAGAGAAGTACACGATAACCAACGGCCATTAGACACAGTACCAATAGATTTACCCACTTGGCGTTGCTGTTAGCAGATATATCATATATGTTACAAAGTGCCTGGTAGCCAGATAGAGTCCTTACCTGCCCAACGGCATATGAAGTCCCAAGATACTCGTTTTCCAACATCCCCTGAAGCAAAAGTGGACATATGCAAATGAATCAACAAGCAAAGTTGGAAGTAGCTCGTGTAGTACGCAAGTGTTGGTTAGAACGGGAAGTTTAATTATGAGCGAGTTTGGCTCCAGAAGTTATTGTATTTAGATGTGATGCTGGAATTTGTATGACCATTTGCAGTTCTCTAAAACGCGTAAAAAGGACACAAATCAAGATGTCTAAGAATGAAGAATCTCCTTTTTAACCATGTGATAAAAATATTGTTAGGATCGAAAAACAAGCCCGGGAGTTCAGAGGGGGATGAATGAATTCCTTTGCTACTTTTTGTTCGAATATCTATTTTAAAATATTTTACTGCTCGATGCAAACCTCCAGCTTGGAGGGTTCTCAGTGATTGTTGTTGTCTCGTATAATAAAGTAATTTTATGCGAAAAGAACACGATTCAACGGTGAAGAATTAAGTTAAAGCGTGAATGTAAAAGATTGATAGTCGAGAGCTTTATTTCTAAAAGTTCGGAGTTAACTCTCCTACGTCTCCCCTTCTTCCTCAATGGGAAGGATTTCCACTAGAAGATTTGATTTATACAACCACTTGTACAAACCCATCCAACAGCCAGCAGCTGCAAGAACTCCTAGCACTCAACCAAGAACCCAGACTCTGATATCTGGTTCGTAACACAATTAACACAGCTCTAAGTTGGTTGTGCAAATATAGCACTCAACACTCTTTGTGCATCACATCTAAATACAATAACTTCTGGAGCCAAACTCGCTCATAATTAAACTTCCCGTTCTAACCAACACTTGCGTACTACACGAGCTACTTCTCTAAAAACGCGTAAAAAGGACACAAATCAAGATGTCTAAGAATGAAGAATCTCCTTTTTAACCATGTGATAAAAATATTGTTAGGATCGAAAAACAAGCCCGGGAGTTCAGAGGGGGATGAATGAATTCCTTTGCTACTTTTTGTTCGAATATCTATTTTAAAATATTTTACTGCTCGATGCAAACCTCCAGCTTGGAGGGTTCTCAGTGATTGTTGTTGTCTCGTATAATAAAGTAATTTTATGCGAAAAGAACACGATTCAACGGTGAAGAATTAAGTTAAAGCGTGAATGTAAAAGATTGATAGTCGAGAGCTTTATTTCTAAAAGTTCGGAGTTAACTCTCCTACGTCTCCCCTTCTTCCTCAATAGGAAGGATTTCCACTAGAAGATTTGATTTATACAACCACTTGTACAAACCCATCCAACAGCCAGCAGCTGCAAGAACTCCTAGCACTCAACCAAGAACCCAGACTCTGATATCTGGTTCGTAACACAATTAACACAGCTCTAAGTTGGTTGTGCAAATATAGCACTCAACACTCTTTGTTTATGATTTACAAAGATGACGCAACACTACAGAGTGTGTGTATAGAAGATTGTGTGACACAAAGAATTGAATAAGCAATATGTGCGTGTGTCACTAGCTGTGAGCTGGTTCAATAAGATGAACTCTGCTTTTGCTTGTGAGCTCGTAAGTTTGATGACTTTGTAATCAGTTGGTAACCTTCTCACAGCTGATCTGCTCTTCTATTTATACCCTTTGGATACAACGGTAATAAATGTTACCCGTAAACACGTCAATGTATCCAAATTGAAATTCCTGCGACGACTTAAATGCTTGTACAATGTTCGTACATATCCATTAAATGCATTACCCTTTTTAGCAACTCTGCGCCGTCTTCAGTTTGAACCATATCTCGACGTATCTGGAATTAGCTCAATGTAATTCCAACGACTACAAATCACTGCAGAGAGTTCAAATATATCACATCAAACTGTACGTAGCCTCAAACATTCTGAAATTCAATTTGCTAAGTTATCTTTACTTAGCTAGTGTCCCGATCTGGTCGTTGTACGTCGAACTGCTCTAATCTGGTTCTAGGATGATCAAATTCAATCTGCTCTGAATTAATCTGCTCTGAATTAATCTGTACTGAACCAGATAACATTCTTTGTTCACTTACATCTTCAGTACAATAATACCCGTAGAATCAATCTGCTTCGAGCTGGTTTACCAAGCTGGTCTTCCAGTTGGTCTATTATACCAGTTTTTCACTACGAGCTGTTCTCTCAACTGTAAATCACTGTTTTATTGCTCTTCTGAACCGATGTAATTTCAACACTCTCTGTTTCTATTCTTCGAATTTCTCAACTGATCTGTCCTTATCCGGCTAAACATCTTTGCACTGGTTTGACCTTAACCAGCTTGACCAAATTACCTTTGACGGTTTGTCCTCAACCAGCGCAACTAAGTATCCTGTGCTGGTTTGACCTTATCCAACTTGGCTCTGCTCTGATCTGGTTTTTACGTCCAACGCTATAAACTTCGTCCAGATCTTATACCTTTGAGTTGATTAATCTCTTCTATTTGTCTTTACCAAAACTTCTGAAATTAACTCTAACAAATATAAATATATTTCCGTTTGTATTTTAAAATTTATTTTAAAGTCATGTTAAGTTAATTACGTTTTTAAGCTAACTTCAATAAACCTTCAGAAAAGGTAGACGCAATAAACCCTTATGACATGAAATGGACTTGCCTGGATGGAGTAAGTATGGAAAGCAACGTAAGATACTGGATACACCCACACCGGTTTTGGTAAAGCATCGCGAATTCTAAAATACCCAGCAGATAGCATCATTACCACCTGAAAGAAACCAAAAATATTCATTGAATTGATCAAAGAGGTACTCAGGAGAAAAAGATTTAGAAGGGCGATAAACAAGAAAATTCTCAATACTGAACTGGAGTATCTGTAAAATGGTTGGAGGCATTACACTCATAAATGTGAAAAACCATTTTATTCAAGCTGTGAAGATAATGTCGGTCCATCAAGCAGAGGATGGAACTTACATGCATCGGTACCAGCACTAGGATACTCCAGAATACATTTTGACTGATGCAAGCAACAAGGAGCACAAGTCCTTCGTTTACTAAAAGGCACATGAAGAAATTCAAAATGAAGTACATCAACAAGCTGAACTCGTCTCGCAGTCCAACTAGGAAATAGAAGATTAGACTTGAAGAGATGGATATGAGAAACAAGAATGGGATACTGGAGAAGAGCTGCCCAACTAAAAAGCATAATGTCCCAGAATGCTGGTTTGCTTCTTCACAGGCATATATCTGCACACAAAAAAGTGTTTTGACTGGGCTGTTGCAAAATTACACGGAGACAAAGGGTGTGTCAGAAGTTTGTAACAAAGTTCTATCATTGGCTTGACTATCATTTTCTATGATAATTTGCCACGTGACATCTTTTTCAAACAAATATTAGCTCCCCTCGTCGTATAAGGACTCATAGCCTTGATCAAGATATTTAAATCAAAATCAAGTACATTACATATTGCACCATACAGTTCTTAAATATTTTATAAAATATTTCAGGTGAAACAATGAGTGTAACAAGTTTATCTATTTCCATCAACGAAAGACCTCTAATCAAATTCAGCAATAATTTCACTCCTTTCCATCAACACTTGTAGTAAAACACAGTTGTCTCGGAGAAAGAACATTGCAAAATTACCTTGATTTCTTTTATCTGTGCAGGAACACCAGCTATACTTAGAAGTGAAGCAAAAGATACAAATGCAAATACTGCACCAATTCTCGTCTGCAGTACAAGAGAGGCATAGAAGAAAGGGTTATGTGTTGTCAGTTATTAAATGGGAGCTTTATAATGTACATGGAATAGGGAGGTAATTAACTTGTACAAAAAGGAGAGCAAAATAATTAACAAATATTTTTTAAGAATTTAATTCAGCCAGTACTGACACAGGTGCCCACCGTGGGTACGGGTGCTCTGGATATAAAAACTAGATATATCAAAGTGAAATTGACTAGTGTAACTTGAATTTATTAGTGACTGGTCTTGAGTTTTGAGCATGAAGGATGAGTAGTGTCATCAAATTGTCCCTCTCTTGAACCATATGTTCAAATCTCCTGGGCTGTTCCACAGCATTTGACAGAAACTTTAAACACTATTATTATGAGTGGAATGAAGGCTTTGAAATTTGGTCATAAGAACATTATCGCGGATCCTGTTCTGAATTTTGAAATAGAAGTTCCAGTATTCCATTTTAGAAGGTTTAAACAGTCCGTTCATTTTTTTTAAAAAAAAAGTCAGATGGTAACTTATCTCGTAATGCAGCACTCAATGGCAAAAACAATAAAAAACTCACCGCAATTGATGATAAAGATTGTCCCAGCCCAGAAAAGAAAGTACCAATACATAGCGCCAGGAACATGCAAAGAATCAGCCGAAGCCAATAATATTTCAATTCCCTCGACATAATCAATAGAGACCGCCAAGTCAAAACTGCAATTTTTGTGACAATACCAGCCTTGCCTTTGTTTTTGAGAGTCGGGCCTTCCTGTAATGATATAGCAACACTAATCAAGAAACATATTAAAGAATCAACATGGTGTTAAGTTCTGCTGCTATGTGAAAATTAAATTAAATGTGTCAGACATGGTAGAATAAAAGTGAAACCTTGCCAATGTTTAAGCAGGCTTAACATATTAAATGCAAGTTATCTACATCACAGAGAGCAAAAACATACTAGATGAATGTGATGCCATGGTGAAATTTTCAGATGTCTCAAGTAAACACTAGCAAAATCCAAAAGTTAAGGAATTTTGATAAATTAGTATGTAACACAAGAATGCAAAAGAATAAATTAGGGGAGAGTAACGCATAAATGAATAATATATTGTTTGATATGTTTTTAACTTGCATCTTTATTGTGGTTACTATTACATAATATCTCAAATACCTTGTCAAATAAACATGATTACCTATGCTTATAATACCTGCTTCTTTCTTCAGCCTAAGATTGTGAATAATGAAACAGTTTGAAAAATGGTAAGAGAACTAATATGATTCTAGGGAAATTAGTAAAAGTAGAAAATAAAAAATTTATTTACGGAATTTTAAGACAATTTTAAGTAAATGTATCATCTAAAAACAAAATCAACTTTTCATAAAAACAAATTTCCAAAACTAAACATGCATGATTTCCTCATACCTATCTATGTTAGTTGTGCATTAATTTAGTTATAAAAAGAAACATAAACAAACAAAATCAAAGGATATTAATTTCGAAGCTCACTATAATTAAATCAAAACCAATTAGACAATATGAAATTTTTATATAGTTCAACTGTCCCTGGATATCATTCGTTGGCAAAACCTAAATCAACCATGATTGAAAAATATAATTGTAAAATTTCATTCATATCACACTAATTATATCACGAGGGAGGAGAGGGATGTCTAATGGAATCCAAATTTAGAATCATTGCGGGCCGGCTAATAAATTTTAATGAAGAAAAATGAGAGAAAAAGGAAAGGAATAAAAACTTGTGTCTCATCCCACCTTCGTCAAGTACATCAAATGATACCTATGTTTACTATTTGTTCACATACATACTATTAACTATGAGATAGAAATTTAAATTAGCCTTCCAAGAAGGGCGGGCGAACATTAAACAGAAATTGAGAGTTGCATTGCTGCTACAAGTTACAGATGTCACTCATTCAAATTTCTATTGATGTCAGAGGGGAAGCATCAAACAATATTATGACTTCATACTATTTCCTTTTTCTGGTGAAGTGACAGCAATACAACTAAAAGAAGTACAAAAAAACGTCAATATAACAAAAGGAAAAAACCATGAAGCACAGCAGACTGACAAAAGTGAAATTTAAGCATGAACACTGACCAGACCTTTTCAGTAAGCTTTGAAATTAGAGTTTCAACAGCAGCGGCATCGGTCGATGACTTGTACGTTGATTCAAGAGTGCGTATTGCTACGGAAGTGTCCATATTAACTGATGAAAGTTCCCCATGCTCATCCTGTAAAATTACAATTGAGTGTAATCATTAGAAATAGACAGGTTGTTAGAGTTACTATTATGCAGAAAGATACAAAGTTGAGCATTTCGTAACCTTAGCATTGGCTACAATGTCACGCATATGCAACAACCTAAGCCCATTAGGACTTTAGGACACCTATAAATATATTGTATCAAGTCATATTAAAAAATGATGCATAATTCAATCACAAAATATAAAACTAGATCAAAATCTGTCTCATCAGGAGAAATGGTAGGTATCAACTAGCACTGGTGCAGGGCTCATAGATCTTGTTAGGTTGTTTGGACTCGATGATCACCGAATTTAGATCTCATCATATAATGGTAAGCTCTATTCGTGCAATTTAATATTTTGATACTTGCATGATGAATATGAATCTGCACACTCGATTCTCCCCATTATCGATCAAAAAGTTTTACATTATGAGTTTTATCAAGCTAAAAGTTAAAGTTCAGTTTTTGAAACACACCTGCCAGTTTCTGCACATAGCAATAATTCTGTCAAAATCTGTGTTTATTGCTCTCAGAAAATGATCAGAAGGACTTTGCATGATCGGACAAGGAAAACCAGCATTTGAGAAATGCTACAAAAATAAAGTAAAAACAAGTTAGTTTTAAAAATGTAAACTAAAAAGGAGAAGAAAAAACTTCAGAACTTGAGTACAGCAAAGAGATTTTTGAAACATTTAAAAGAGATCCTAACTTCATTACAATCTCTCAAAAAAGTGATGCACAATAAATGCATCTCTTTGAGCTAGCATTCTTCACAGGGACATGGACAATTTTGAACAAAAATGGCAATCATATACTGATCTCAAAGGTGCACTTTGGAAATCTTTTGCTTATATTCATGTGAAGACAAATCATATTTCTCAAATCGCTTCACCTGCAAGCACGCCAATGTCTCCCCAAAGAACAATGTGTTTCCATTTGAAAGAAGACAAATTCGATCAAAAAGGCCAAATACTTCTGTGCTGCTCTGGTTAATGGTGAAAATGATAGTGCACCCTGTGCTTGCAAGCTTCTTCAGGTTCACCATCATCAGGAGTGCAGATACACTGCTATGTCAACAACTTTTTCAGTATTTTAAAAGTGTTGGACAAATTTTGAGATGAAAGAAATTAATGAAAACCAGTGGCAGGAAACTTATTTGAGGAATTTGAAACCAGATGAAGTTATTACACCCCCAAACCTATGAATAGCTTGTTTAACTTGCGAAAGGGAAGAAAGGGAATTAATTCAGATTGATTAACTGAAAAAGAACCCTCTTTAGAGACTATTTTCCAAACTAAAAGAAAACAATATCGCAGCGATACCTAAAATGTCAATCAAATTAATCACACCAACCAATCTGAATATTTACATATATCTCCAGAATGTTTGTCAGACAGTAAAGTATAAAAACCAGTTTTTAAAACCCTAATTTTTAAAACCCATGTTTGGCTTCTCTCATAATAAACTAAAACAAAATTTGAATGTACAGCAAATCAAACCTGCGCTATCGATCCAAATTATCATGAAAAGATGAGTGTAGGTTATCCACTTGAAACTTCATTAAGAAAAACTAAAAGAGGAAGATGATCCACGAACAATGGTCTAATGTATATTCATATAATGATAAATACATACGTCACTAAATAATCACAGAAAAGTGTGATACTTAACATGCTTTTTCCTCCACTTCACCAGGCCATGCACTTTTAGTACAAGATCATATGCTTATGCAGCAAATTTACAGAAACATAAATATTTTCTTAAGTAAAATTTTAAAATAAAAAAATGAAACCTGTCAAGATGGTAAAGAGGTTCATCAATAAATAAGATATGTGGTCTCATCAAAAGCTCCCTGGCAATACTGATGCGTCTTCTCTCACCACTGCGAAGACCCTTCGTGTAACAATGGCCACCTATAAGTTTGTTTGCATAATCCCCCAGAGACATGGCAAGGATCGTATCTTCCACCAATCCTCTCTTCTGGAAACCTGAGAGCTGTAATAATGTTGAGTAGTAAAGGTACTCACGTACGGTCAAAGATCCAATGAGTATGGTTTCTCTTTCAACAAATCCCTGCATGATGGAAGGGCAGCTCAAATCTATGAAGTTTTAAAGATAAATTCAAAGATTAGGTTGTATCCAGTCACATAGAATCTAATGCTATAGCTAAATGCCATCTGCTTCGTTGTCACTATTATTTTCCACCGATTAAAATCGTTGCCCACAAAACTTTATTTTAAAATGGCAAAATTTCTTTACAAGTTTTGGGACCTATTCATTATATCTTGAATTAGATACAATAGCATGGATAAATACATTTTGTGATAACCATGTCAAATTCATGAAATGAAGAATTACAGTAACGTGTTGTATCATCACATTGAAATTTGAATTTGATGAAACCTATCCACTGAACTATTAAATCATCCCTCCATCTGTAACTAAAATGATCATGTCAATTTTCATCTAGGATAAGTAGGCATGAGTTTCCATTTAGCTTCTAACTAGTAAGCCACTTTTCTGGGTCAACATTGAGAACTATATGCAGAGGATGCTTCATGGGCCAATCATATATTTGTGACAATACTTAGAAGCGCTAAGATCTTTTGAAGAAAAAATTGCAGGTCACGTTTCAAACCAATTCACAATTAATACTGCTGCAAACAATCGCATTATTCATCAAGTTTAACGAAACATGGAAGCAACAATGAACTTACATAAGCTCCATACGGCAATCGCGATTTTATACCATTTACAAACACCTCGCCATAAGTTCGGGCCATATCTGGCAACCTCCCTAAAGCAAAAGAAGAAAAATAAAAATTATTCATAAGACAAGCACATCTATTCTCCTAATAAATCTACACATGCATCAGAATGGGGAAATTAAAAGAAAAAACCTGCAAGAGCTCTAAGAAGTGTTGATTTCCCCGACTTGGCAGGACCCATTATCACTGTCATTGTGCCTGGCAATGCATAGCCGTTGGAACTCTTAACAACCTTGTCGGAGTAATTTCTTTTACCCTTTACAGTGACAGTCAAATCCTTCCATACAACAGAGGCCCCTACAACCTTTCTTGCAATAACTGCACCTTCAGGCAACGACGGAGAAGGCAATGAGCCACTATGGAGCTTTGAGAGAGACGGGGATCCAGGAGTTGTGGCAGCATTTATGGAGTCAGCTGCTCCTTCCTCCACCTTAGCTTCGATATCTGTATCGTCCCAATCTGGAGAGTCCTCGAACGAAATAGGCTGCCTGACTGTACCCGGTTTTCTTAAATAGAAAAAGTTGCTTGATGGCACCCTACTTGTGGGACTACTAGCAGAAGAAGATGAAGACCTATAATGATCTGATTGAGCCTGTATCTCCTCCATCTTGGGAATTCGAATTCTTTGTTACGCTCCTTGGTTTTTTACTACCCAAGTAGGGAAAGTAATATGCCTCCAGTGCCCTCCCGATGAATCAACTCAATAGCAATGACATGCCCACAATCTATCATATGAGCTAGAACCAAGGATGGCTAGTTTAATCTGACGCAAAAACCACCAGATTAAAAAAAGTCATAGGATGTAATGCTTTTTTCTAAGTAATATGCCTTCAGTACCCTCTCGAAGTATCAACTCTATACCAATAACATGTCCAAACCTATCATATGAGCCGGAACCAAGGATGGCTACTTGAATCTGACGCAAAAACCAACTTCATAGGACGCAATGCTTGTTTTCTAAGAAGCAAGTGGTACAAAGAAAATCCCTGTTTCAGATTACAACATCCAGACTATTAACCACCAACTACAATAGGAACATGTTACAACTGAAATGTTCACGGTACTTAGCTCACCAAAAAGTCCACTCACGTGACACTAAACATCTCAAGAATTATATACACAAAACCAACAAATTCAAAGTTACAAGAAACTTCTCTTATAAACAAAAAAACATGTGAATTCAAAATTTATTTATTATTTTAAAAAAATGCTCATACATCATACATATCTTCAAAGAAAAGCGCCAGCATTTCACTTGAACTTCGAACATAAAAAGATCAACACAAAATCCGTCAAATGGAAATCCAAAACAGCTGGACTAACGAGTTAAAATATACTTTTGGCCCAACAAAATTTCAGTATAACCTCGCCATAAATAAAGCAAAGAAACCCCAATCCAATAATAACAAACCACAAAGTAAATCTGCATTCAAAAAAAGAAATGACCGAAAATAGAAAATAAGGTTGTATGCAGAGCTGCACAGACTCGATAAATTATGATTTACATCACCTTGGAGTATTTCTAATTTACTGTGTCCAATCTTTTAATTGCTCAAAATCACTTGTAATCAACACGACCGCTCAAGTTCTGCGTAAAAATCAAGAAACAAATGAGATCAAACTCAACTCAAAATATCTCAACAAAATCCGAATATGTCAACATGATACACAAAAGCTAAGGCACAACACGAATACAGCTAGAATCAGTGCTAAAGAAGGCACAATTATATCAACCTCGAAATTATGACCAATCATTCTTAAATGCCAAAGACCTCAAGTAGTCCAAAACGCTTCTGAAACATAATTATTTTTCAAAGTTCTCACTAATCCATAATTTCCTTAAAAAAGTCTTATTCATATCCATTCACCACTAATCACAAACAAAAAAAATCAATAATATACTTCCTAAAAAATCCTCAACGACTGAGTTATTTACAAACCAGTCATTCAATCTATTAGATTAAATCCAACTCCATCATTCAACACAATCATGCCAACAATCGCAACAAAATAATTCTCAAATATCACGATACCAGTTTAGGTTCACTGATCTATACCTCAAAATTAAGCAACACCGAACCTACTACACCATGTATACAAAATAATAAAGAGTTAACACAACATCGAACCAAAAAACGAGTCAAATCAAATGACATTATTTCTCACTCTCCGCAGCCCATGACATGAGATTACAAAAGCTCCAAACGAGCTAAAAACTTATTGAAACTCGAATCAAGTCGAGAAAGGTGGAATCGCGGCCGTGCGAGAGGAGCTCTCAAACGAGACGGGTAGCGACAGAAACACGAGGAAAAAATGTCGGGCTACCTCGAAATGGGTTCTAGGGTCAGGTTACCAGCTACCCACGACCTAAAATCCCCTACAAACAGCAGCGTAATGGCCCAAAAATACTCCGGCGAGTTGTGGCGCACGTTAGGGTCACGAATGGTGTCGAGTTTAGAGCTGGGTTTCGCGATAACTCAGTCTTGGTGTCAACAGGTAATCCAGTTCATTCATGACACGGTTACCAAGAAACCAAATCTTAACTAAGTTCATTCGTTCAAAATAAGATGAACCCACAAATTAAACTTCAGATACACTCGAAAAACCAAAAATTTACAGAGATCAGCAAAGCAAGAATACCTCATTCTATTTATCACCAACAAACCTTGAAAATGGTAGTAAAGTTCGAGAGAAGAACTGAAAAGACGAAGAGATGATGGGAAAGAAAAAAGAAAATAACAAAGGTTGGATTTAACAGTAGAGTTTTGTGTTCGCATAGGAGTGAGACCGAGGGGTTCAGCGAGGGAAAAAGGAAAAAAGACAAAAAAATAGAAAAGGCACAGCCTACTTCACACTTAGACATGGCCACGGGACCCGACCTATCAGGTTTGGGTAGTGAATTCCGGGACTCCGTAACCATGTATCGTGGTTATGGGCCGGGTCTTGGACTAGGGCTGTAAACGAATCGAACATGTTCGCGAACTTTTCGAACCTATTCGAGTAGATATTCGATTCGAATTCGAATTTTTCGAACTCTAGCCGAACTCGAACCGAGCCGAACTATTTCACGAATCGAACTCGAGCCGGAATTATTTTGTTCGATTATAATAAATAAATATATTTAAGTTCTATATCGAAGTCGAGCTCGAATTATTCGAATCGAACTCGAACTCGAGCTCTCTATCGAATCGAATTCGAGCCGCAAATGACAAAATATCGAACTTCGAATCGAGCTTCAAATAGGCGAACTCGAACTCGAATACTAAATTTTTCATAAAGTTCGGCTCGGTTCGATTCGTTTACAGCCCTATCTTGGACCCCACGGATCCGACTCGACTTGAGTTTCATACAAGAGCTCTCATTAAACGTCTAACTCTTTTTGACCAAAAGCGATGCTCCTTAGTTATATAACTTAACAAAATATGTAACTCTTTTTGACAAAAAGCGATTCTCCTTAGTTATATAACTTAACAAAATATCTAAGTTCCTTGGTCACGAAAACCCCATAACTGACCTACAGTGAAACCAGAACATCACAGCTTCTCCTTTGAACTAACTCTCAGATCAGGACGTCAAAGTCTCCTC
This sequence comes from Dorcoceras hygrometricum, assembly GCA_001598015.1. Classification (NCBI taxonomy): domain Eukaryota; kingdom Viridiplantae; phylum Streptophyta; class Magnoliopsida; order Lamiales; family Gesneriaceae; genus Dorcoceras; species Dorcoceras hygrometricum. The sequence continues at coordinate 159,248 of KV006378.1, forward strand.
TGAATTGACTCCCAGATCAGGACGTCAACGCCTCCTCTATGCTGACTCCCAGATAAGGACGATGCTATCGGGTCAGCACCACTTGACCAGATTAGCACAGCGCTACTCAGAACAGTACATCGCTACTCAGTTCAGCTTAGCTCTACCAGATCAGCATAGCTCGATCAGCTCAACACAGCTCGATCAGCTCAACACAGCTCGATCAGATTCACACAGCGCTATCGGATCAACATAGCTCAACTAGATCGGCTCAACGCTACCAGATCAGCACAGCTCGATCTGATCGACATAGCTCAATCGGATCGACATAGCTCGATCCCGATCAGCACAACTCCATCCAATCAGTATAGCTCAAACCCGATTAGCACAGCTTGATCCAATCAGCATGGATAGGGAGTTCATGAACCTGCGACAGGGTGCTATGTGTCACGTCCCGAGACCGAGACTCATGACATCGGCAATATTAAATAATTATAAAATTGTAAAACATTAAGCCTCATGGTATAGCTCAAATCAGTCTTTTACATAATAAAAAAATATCGTCTTTACAACTGCAAAAGAAATCAAAGTTGCGGAAGCGAAAATTACATTAATTAATATTAAGTCTTCACCAGCCCCAGAACATCTCTTGTTCTTCTTCTTCAATCTGTTCTTCAGCAATATTAAGTCTTCACCAGCCCCAGAACATCTCTTGTTCTTCTTCTTCAATCTGTTCTTCAGCTTTATCTGCGTGGGAGAAGTAAGGGGTGAGTGTTTTGGGGAAACACTCAGCAAGTGAGGGAGTCCATTCGAGCATAACAAAATATACATATACAGATTCAGAACAGAGTATATAACAGAACAGAACATATTACAGAGAACAGGTAGCACTGATAGTCCCTTCGTTTCTATGGTTTACTCATCAGTCCCTAATTTTTACTCCTCTAAGGGGTCGAGGCCATAGTTACACTTTGTAACTCAGAGTGCGTAATATTCCATAGACCCATATTACGACAGAAACATCAGTGCTAAAACAGAGCATAGATCATTGCATGAATTGGACACGAAACGAAAGCTCGAATGATAATTCAAAACAGAATATAGCATAAATATATAATATTTCAAACGAATATATATAGCAAAAGCCTACTTACAGTCTCCTGAAGTTTATATGGTTCAAGGTGCAGAACAGTATACAGCTCAGGCCAAATCTGATAGACGAAATCTGGTGAACTTCGTACAGCGCTGGGATACAGCTTGTGCAGGGTTTCCACGTGAGAGCTTACTGGTGTTTTACTGAAAATTTTCGGAATGTGATGGATCTGTTTTGACAGATCCTGATTAAGTTTTGAATTACACAAAACCTGTTATTGTGTTTCTAACAATGCTACGGAGTGTGCAGATATCAGCAGGAAGAAGCATATTGCGCAAAGAAGATAAGCAGCTAAATTTGTCCAGCAAATGGTTTGACAAGATTAAGTTCGGCAGCTGGATTAGCAATGGAGACGTCCAAAGTTAAGCCAGGTGTTCGAAATCAGGCGGAGGCCAAGTTGAACCAGCTGGAGCGAAGTGAATCAGCTGGAACGATGAGAAGACCAGCTGCAAGCGCTAGAGATAAAGCGACGTCGTAGAAGAAGATTCCAGTCGCAAGTTACTGTTGAAGAAGCTGTTGTCAGTTACTATTCACGAAGCTGTCGGCAGTCGCAATTCTTATTACTGTTAACGAATCTGTTAGCAGTCGCGATTCTTATTACTGTTGACGAATCTGTTGACAGTCGCTATTCAAGAAGCTGTTGACAGCTGATGAGCTATGTTGAACAAGAAGCTGACAACAACAAACGTAACAGTGAAGTATATTTAATCAGTCGAGGATGCATAGCAAACAATGTCGTTTGAATAAGTTGATACGACATCGTTTGATCTACCCAGTCGTGGGAAGTCCAGTTGCAAGCATTTGAAACCAACGACTGGACAACCAGCTGCAAGCATATCTTCACCTGCTCAACCAGTCGCAAGCTCTATGCATCCAGTCGCAAGATAATGTACCAGTCGCAAGCTACAGCGCTTTGTATATCCAGTCGACATGGAATCCAGTCGCAAGAAAGCAGATGTAGTGGAAAGTTATAATCCAGACGCAAGATATCCAGTCGCAGTATTTGAAGCTTCAGCATTAGCGCAAAGAATTCAACGCAATCAACGCTCAAGATGGAAGAATCAATGGCTGAGATTAAGTCGTGCAAATTGCCTGAAATTAAGGGCAATCAAAATCAAAGCAAAACTCTGTGCCTAGACTCGAGTGTGATCAAAAGGAATCGAGCTTATCCCAGTTTAAGCTCTGATACCAAAAATGTCAGGCCTCGTGCTAATTAACACATAATAAGCGCATAATCACGGAAGCTTAAAATCAGGGCTTAAAAATTTTTCGAAATACAATGGCCTGAACTTCAAATCATACATTCAAAATATTCGATATTCCAAAATATAAGTTAACTCAAACTCATACCACAAGTAACCACATAATTCAATTCAAAATACAGATCCCCCAAATACAATAAAACACGGGGCATCCCCCGGTTCAATACATATCATAAGTAAACTGGGACTCAGGGATGAGGGGATCGACCAGCTGAACTTCCACTCTGCCCAGCTTGGTTACCTAAAGCTCCTGCAAATAGGCACGCAGACCCAGCAAGACAAAGCAGGAAACAAATACGAGGTCAAGCCTCAGTACGAAGAGCTATCAAAGCAGGTAAACAAGCAACATGCTATAAATCAATGCTATGAATGCATGAAGGCTATCAAG
>KV006378.1:196442-212524 GCA_001598015.1 Dorcoceras hygrometricum
ATATCTTACGAAATTTCTGGAAAAGATCGAATAAGCTACTTGTGAGCTACTTCGAGAAATGAATCATGGGAAAACTCAAAAACTTGCTAGATGAACATCATCAAACCATTTTCTAAAACATCTTTGAATCAAAATTACAGTAAACGTAACTTTTGCAAAAACAGAGAATGAATCATTGGAAAACTCAAGAATTTGCTCGGTTAACATCATTAAACCATTTTCTAAAAATCTTTGAATCAAAATTACAGTAAACGTAACTTTTGCAAAAACAGAGCATAAACTTTCTGGTTTTCTTGAAGAACAGCCGTAGCTATCTTCCTTTATTTAAAACCGTACATAATCATAAACACAGAATTGATATATGCTTTCTATTGAGTGAGCAAGAAACAACGTTTACTTGCCTGGTTTCTTTAACACAACAACGATAGCAAATCCAGTAACTTCCTGCGCACCGCCTGTTTCCTTTAAAATGTTTTGAAAGAACTTTGCTCGACTTCTTCAGAAAGAACACCGCTTAAAATGATTTGATTTAAAAGTAATGATGCATGAAGCAACTTAATGTCCTATTTATATGACTTACAAAGTCTAATGAAAGACACACGTTTAATCAATATGCCAAAATTCACTATAAGCGTGCTCTGTTTTTAAAATGAAAAGATGCACATGGAACCCGAGAAATTTTAGTAAAAACAAAGGATTTAATTGGCTTGCAGAAGTCACTAACCTCTATTCTAATTGTATTCTAACATTAGACTTTCAACCCATAATAAAATGAAGGTTGAACATTGTGCAAAAGATGAAATCTGTACGCACAAAATCATGACATCTGGTATTTAGCCTGTAACTAAAGAAAAGCTAAACAATGTATAGGCAGAAATCTGAAACTCGATCAATTCAAGAATCGAATAAAATAGCATTGTAATCCCTCAATCTCATATCTTTCTAATTGTGGACTTCTAAAAGATCTGGTCGTTACAATCCATTTCACTGGAGAAACCTTGAGATACACTTTTTCGCCTACCTTGAAGGCCAAGGGTCTTCTCTTTAAGTCTGCCCAGATTTTCTGTCGATCTTGGGCCGCCTTCAGTCTTTCCTTTATGATGGTATCTTTTTCATTGTCTCCTGGACGAGTTCAGGTCATGTGATGGCCTTTTCTCCGACCTCATCCCAATACAATGGCGATCGACATTTCCGTCCATAGAGGGATTCAAATGGTGTCATTCCTATGCTGCTGTGGTAGCTATTGTTGTATGCGAACTCTATTAAGGTAGGTGTTCGCTCCAGTTACTACCAAAGTCCAAGGTGAATGTCCAAAGCATGTCTTCTAGGTCTGGATGGTTCTCTTAGTTTGGCCATCTGTCTGAGGATGGTAAGCCGTACTGAGGGTTACCTTACTTCCCATGGCTTCTTGGAAGCTCTTCCATAAATAAGATACGAACCTTGGGTCCCTATCTGACAGAATGCTGGTTGGAACTCCATGTAGTCTGACAATATTGTCCATGTACAAGGCCGCGAGCTTATCCAAGCCGTAGTTCATACGGACAGGCAGAAAGTGCACAGAGTTTGTTAACCTATCCACGATTACCCATATTCCATCATAGCCTATCTAGTCCTGAACGTCGTCTTCGCCACATCAGCGTATCTAATCCGCAACTGATGATAACCAGATCGCAAATCAATCTTGGAGTACACTGCCGATCCCTGCAGCTGATCAAACAGATCATCAATCCTCGGCAACGGATACTTGTTCTTGATCGTCGCTTTATTCAGTTGCCGAAAGTCCACACACATCCTCATAGATCCATATTTCTTCTTCACGAAGAGAATTGGAGCTCCCCAAGGCGACATACTCGGCCTAATAAATTCCTTTCTATAACATCACGCAACTGATCCTTGAGCTCCTTCAACTCAGCTGGTGTCAATCGGTAAGGGGCTCTCGAAATCGGGGCTGTTCTCGGCACCAACTCTATGCTGAAGTCACTCTCGTCTTGGAGGGAATCCAGGAATCTCATCCAAAAAAACGTCAGGGAACTCTCGAGCAATCGGGACATCACTCAACTCTATCCGTGATTCTTGGGAAACAGGGGTGGGAGCTACCTAAGCGAACCTCAGGGCAATCGACAAACCTCACGGCATGGAGTCGAGGATACGGTAGCCACCCGACACCTCAATCATTTCACTTTCTCAATATGATATGCGCGTATGCAAGACAGATTTCAGCTCACTATAAACGCAATAAATAACACATAGACAATTAGAACAGAGAACCACAATTTTCTGCACAGCTAGACAACTTCATCTAGCACATATACACGGCAGATCACGCCACACAGCAGCTCACATCACGCAGGAAATATTAACATGATTATATCAAAGCTGATAGTATAAGCTCAATCGTACCTCAAACTCGTATAAATACTACCTCAACAGATCATGCAGGGGCACACGCTCAGCAGCTCACGCACGGGAACACAACTCCAACAGCTCTCTGCGAACACCTAATAGAAGCTGCTCGAACAATCACGTTTCTACCACCCAAAACGTCTTAAGAACGAAAGAACTACTGTCCAGAACTCGCAAATATATTCGAACCATGCAACTACTTCGCGCTCCCTCAACTCGACGACTCAAGTCTCCAAAATGGTAGCAATCAAAAGATCTTAAGGAGACGAGCTCAGCGCCACCATTCTTGCTTCAAACGGCAGCGTAAATCGACGGCAATCACCGGATTTGTATTCGGATGAACAGTAAGGGTTCGAGGAACAGATATGAGTCGCTAAATCTCTGAGGAAGAAGATAAGAAACGTCGGGTCTCGAATTCGCTAAGTGTTGGTCAACACCTATATATAGACTCCAGTCAACTCTACAGTGCCACCGACAAACTCAGATCTGCGCACTCAAACAGCTTTGAATCTTCTACGCTAACCAAATCTATTTCTCTCGCTACACCAGATCTGACTATCACCAAACGACGTCGTACCGGGGTCCAGTTCTCATCAAATCTGATGCTCGCTAAACGAAGTCGCATCAATCATACTTAGCCAACGCCAAATCTGGTATACGTCAAACGACACCGTATCGCTTATACTCAACCCGCGTCTACCCGGGTAATCCAAAACGACATCGTCCCACTTCCCGCTCAAGACAACTCACTCATACACACGAGGATCAGATCTGGACACTCAGATTTTTCCCAAATATGAAAATAATGAACCGGTCTACTCAAACCGTGAACCAACCCAATCCTCACAGTGCCTTTAATTCTCTCACGCGGGGTATTCTCCAAATCTGACTCTAACTATTAACGATACACCAAATCAGAGCCTTCAGCTCAGCTTATAGTCTCCAGAACCATACGCACTACCTAGACCAACACGCACCTCAACAGCTCAGCTCAGACCTCGAAGCTAACAACAGCTTGGGCATAGCTCAGGGCGCTTCCACTAACAGCTTGCACATGCCAACAGGTCACACTCGCGACAGCTCACAGCTCACAAATACTACAATAGCAACAGATCACAGTCCAGACCGGTTTACGCACCTGGTCAGCTCATGCGAGACGAACAACTTACGTGTTCTACGTCATCATCATGCACCAAGGCATATTAGATCGCATCCCACTTACCATCTTAGGATTCTACAACATCTTACAACGCCCCAAAGATGTTCGATAAGCTCTCAGATCACAGCGCATAATCCAAGAACAGCTCACGCCTGCTGCTCCCTGCTGCAAGGTACTCCAAAGCTGTCTACCGCTTGCAGACATAGCACGGTCCTTACCTGGTAGCTTGCGCCTAATCTGATCCATATCCAACAACTCGTGCTTCAATACATCGAATCAGCTCATGGGCCATGCCAGCTTACCTGTGCTATGCTACGCTACTCTCCCAGAATGGTTTACTTGTAAGCTGTTCACCCCAAATAGCTCATGACAGGAATCCTTGGAACGTCCAGCTATCAAGCTCAGGTGTTCCTCGCAGACCAGCTTGCTCTCAAGCAGCAAAACTCCCAAAGCTAGTCTCTCCTGTGATATTATATACCAACAGCTTACTGCAGGAGAACCTGCTCCATGCTCATTCGCAGCATAGCTTGAAGCTGCTCCAAAGAATAATTCGACGAACACCAGCTCGCAGTTGCTCTCTACACCCACCAGCTCACTCTCAACCAAGTAATCCAGCTCAGAGTCTAGCTCGCACCCGAGATGGTCGATGTTAGAACCCGATTAATTATCCTAATTAATCGTTAATCATTCATGTCAGGCCTCGTGCTCAAAACAGAGATAAAACACGCAAACACAAGCGGAAGCTACTAAAAAAAAAGCAGGTAAATTTTTTTGCTTTTGGCCTGACGGTTTAAAACGATATAATTTAAAATACGACAATACTCAAAATAGATATCCCAGTTTAACAAAACCACCACAACAAATGGTACAGCATAAACATGTATCAAATACCTGGTAACAACCACAACTGAGTACAACAAAAGCACAGGGCATCCCCTGGCTAACTATATCGATACATAAATATATGCTATACGCTACTGGGATACTCTAACCACCTCCTGGGCCGCCTCCAGCTGGGTTAACACCACGACCCGCTGCAAAACCTGAACAACAAAACAGGCAAGGAAACAAACCAAGCCCCAGAGGGACATGGGGTCAAACCCCAGTACGGAGAGCAACTAAAACAGCTAAAGGAAAGCATAAGATAAAATGCAGATGCTATGCATGAGACACTGAACAACCGCTGAAGGCTACAACCGAAGAGGGAGCCAAGGAACTCAAACATAGCTCCACAAGAAACTGCAACAAACGGTGGCCACGGGTGTGTTCAAAGTGTGGTAATGAGCCACTCGCCTTGACACCACACCCGAATAGCAGATGCATCAAACAGCTCAATCTGCCGTTGCAAAAAATGCAGATGCTATGCATGAGACACTGAACAACCGCTGAAGGCTACAACCGAAGAGGGAGCCAAGGAACTCAAACATAGCTCCACAAGAAACTGCAACAAACGGTGGCCACGGGTGTGTTCAAAGTGTGGTAATGAGCCACTCGCCTTGACACCACACCCGAATAGCAGATGCATCAAACAGCTCAATCTGCCGTTGCACAACTCATGAACTGTGGTAGTTAACCACTCGGCGCATGAGGGCTAACAGATCCCAGCAGGAGATGAGAGTGCGGTATTGTCGCTCGTCCTCGCATCCTGGTAAGAAACAACAGCACAATAAACAAGATACAAAGCAAGAGTCTGAAATGCAAGTGAATAAATGCGTGTATGCAACCACAAAAACCAGCTAGCATAAACACAAATGCCCAGCAATCATCACATAGCAATATTCACGGCAATCCCAACCAGAGATGCAAACCAGCTCTCACATTAAATCCCACGCTAATCCAAGCTGGATTTCAAGTTCAAGATCCGTACCTTAATTCTGTGCAACGATTACCACAATAAGGAACCCAAGAGATCTGGTTGAAACCTGCTGAATACACAATGTACAAAGCATAAATCTCACGGGACACAGGCACAGAACTCACGGCTGGGAGTTATACACTCCAACCAGCAATCATCCTACTCAACAACTCAACAGGAAGCTCAATAACAAAGCTCTAATGTAAGATCTTATCTCTAAATCGAAGGGCTATCTGCACAGCGAACACACGGCCGAAGGAAGCACTTGGCGATCTTACTTCCAATTAACCACAGCTCCCAAGAGTGGTATAGAATGAAAGAGCTTCTCAAGAGGAGTCCAAAGCTACCTCAAACGTGCAAAATGGTGGTCGAAAACGACGGGAATTCTCCGGAGAAACTCACGGTGAATAGTGTTCTAGGGTTCGAAGCGAAGAACAACAATCAGGGAAAAATATCGCTAAGTATGGAATCTGTTAATCCAGTCGAAGACCAAGTCTTCTAATATATATACACTTCTCAGCAGATGACAGCAGATAGGAACATATTCCACCGACACAATCAGTAGACACCACTGAAAACCCAACCAGCAGTCGAAAGACAAACCAACGGCTGAATTCTCAAACAATGCTAAGCAAAACGGCGTCGCATCAACTTAACCAAACGACATCACCTAGGGACACGTCATCCTTGCTGTCAACAGTTGATCAACCAAACCAGCGGCTGGATAAAACAATGCAACAGATCCCTTAATAGTGAATGTCTAACGCGACCAACTGCTGATTCCCAAAACGCTGCGTTTCAACTAAATAAAACGGCATCGTAAAGAACCCAACATCTGATCACTACTGAAGACAAACGCACCAACTGCTGAATCCCTTTGTGCTAACCAAAACGACGACGTCGCTACCCCACGCTACAGGAACTTTGACCCGCGTTGACATCTGCTGAACAACAAAACGTGCCAACTAACCAACATCTAAAATCCACGTAAGCGCTACTGCTGATCCTTAACCAAAACACAAAGTCTGATAGAATATACGCGTTCAACAGATCTCTACTGTTCACTAGGTCAAAACGACGACGTTTGCACCCTATACAAAACCAACAGCTGGTCTCTAACGCGAAATTACCAAACTGTCCAGAATTATTTCAAATGTGAAATCCGACCCAAAATTATATACAAAACCTTCTAAATAAAATCTGAACATCCAGAGTTTCTTAAAAACCGATTAATCCAACAATTAATCTTTATTTAATTTCAGGTCTCACATTTCTCCCCCACTAAAAAAGGATTTCGTCCTCGAAATCAAACAACAATTCCGGAAATACAACTCAGCAACAGTAAGCCAAAACAGAAATTCACCTACTACAAGGCCAGGAGTTCAAGATAACTGAGCAAGCAAATAACAACTAGGAAAGAATTACAACCAAAGCTACAACTACTGGGAATTTAGCACAACAGCTACTCAAACAGTTGCGGCCACTCGCGCTGCATCTTTTCTTCCAGTTCCCAAGTAGCTTCTTCCCTACCATGCTTGCTCCATTGCACCATCACCAACGGAATGGTTTTATTCCTCAACCGTTTCTCTTTTCTATCAAGGATCCGCAAGGGATATTCCAAGTAGCTCAACGTCTGATTTAGCTCAACCTCGTCAGTTCTCAGCACATGAGACGGATCTGGCTCGTACTTCCTCAACATGGAAACATGAAAGACATCATGTAGAGAAGATAATTCCGGAGGCAACAACAGTCGATACGCCAAAGAGCCAATCCTCTCAACAATTCATACGGTCCGACGGGCTAAATTTCCCTTGTGTCCAAAGCACATAACACTGCGAAACGGAGAAACTTTAAGGAATACCTGATCACCAACCTGAAACTCTAGAGGTCGACGCCTCTTATTCGCATAACTGGCTTGGCGATCCTGGGCAGCTTTCATCCGTTGTCGAATTAGATCCACGTGATCCTTCATTTGCTGCACAAAGTCTGGGGCAGATAGCTGCTTCTCCCCCACTTCTTCCCAACATACGGGCGATCTGCACTTACTGCTGTACAAAGCCTCAAACGACGCCATGCCAATCGTCACCTGATAGCTGTTATTGTAAGAAAATTCAACCAAAGACAACGTGTCTTGCCAGCTACCTCCAAAATCTATAACAACAGCTCGTAACATATCCTCCAACGTCTGGATAGTTCGCTCAGATTGACCATCTATTTGAGGGTGATATGCGGTGCTCATAGCCAATCTGGTACCTAGAGCTGCTTGCAAACTCTTACAAAACCTGGAAGTAAACCTTGGATCTCGGTCTGAAACGATCGAAACAGGCACACCGTGCAGTCTAACCACAAAATCCACGTATAGTTTCGCCATTTTCTTCAGAGAAAAGGTCATACCGTAGGGAATAAAATGTGCAGACTTCGACAATCGGTCGATAACCACCCAAATAGCATCGCATCCTCTGCTGGTACGAGGCAGATGCGTCACGAAATCCATAGCTATGTGCTCCCAATTCCATTGGGGCACTTCCAAAATCTGCAACAGACCACCAGGTTTCATCCTCTTGGCCTTAACCATCTGAAAGTTCAAACAACGAGCGACAAACGTCGCTCTTCAGGCCAGCCCACCAGAAGTGCGGCTTCAATGCATGGTACATCTTCCGTGCACCCGGATGAACACTGTGTCTACTGCAGTGTGCTTCTCGAAGGATCTCCTCCTTCAAATCAATGAGGTTAGGCACAACCAGCCTGCCACGAAACCTCAAGCAACCATCAGAAGAAACAGAATAATCCCCAAGTTCTCCAGCCCTGACCTTCAACTTCAACTCGTGGATGGAAGGATCAGTCCTTTGAGCTGCTCGAATGCTAGAAACAATCTGGGGTTCCACTTGGAAAGAAGAAACCACAACACAATCCTTAGCCGGGTAGAATCTCCAACTAGTAGTGTTAAGATGCTCCTGGTCCTTAGAAATATACAACGAAGCAAGCATCTCACCAGCCTTCCTGCTCAAAGCATCGGCCACTACGTTCGATTTCCCAGGCTGATACTTGATCTTGCAATCAAAGTCCTTTAGCAGCTCCATCCAACGACTCTGTCTCATATTCAAGTCAGGCTGCGAAAACAGATACTGCAAACTCTTGTGGTCCGAGTACACCACAAATTTCTCGCCATACAGGTAATGACGCCAGATCTTCAATGCAAAGACCACGGCTGCTAGCTCCAAATCATGGACTGGATAACGAGTCTCATGCGGTTTCAACTTTCACGAGGCATATGCAATGACTCGACCATTCTGCATCAAAACACAGCCCAATCCATTGAGCGAAACATCAGAACAAACAACGAAGCCACCTGATCCTGACGATAGATCCAACACAGGTGCAGTAGTCAGCTTCTCCTTGAGCAATTGGAACGCATTCTCGCATTGCTCAGTCCACACAAACCGCTTGTCCTTCTGAGTCAATTGAGTCATCGGCTTTGCTATGCCAGAAAATCCTTCGATGAAACGACGGTAATAGCCAACCAGACGCAAGAAACTGCGAATCTCCGACACATTCCTGGGACGCTCCCAGTTCAAAACAGCATCAACCTTACTGGGATGCACAGAAATCCCCTCGGCTGAAATAACATGACCCAAGAATACGACGCGATCCAGCCAAAACTCGCACTTGGAGAATTTATCATACAGCACTGGTCTCTCAACGTCTGAAGGACAATTCTCAGGTGCTCCTTATGCTCCAAAGGAGTCTTAGAATATACCAAGATGTCGTCAATGAACACTATCACAAACTGATCTATGAACTCTCTAAAGACCTGGTTCATCAGATCCATGAAGACTGCAGGTGCATTGGTCAACCCGAACAGCATGACTAAGAACTCAAAGTGTCCGTACCTTGTACGAAAAGCAGTCTTTGCGACATATTGATCTCTTACTCTCAGCTGATGGTACCCTGAACGGAGGTCAATCTTCGAATACACCACAGAACCTTGCAGCTGATCAAACAGATCATCGATCCTCGGTAAAGGGTACTTGTTCTTAACTGTCGCTTTATTCAGCTGGCGGAAATCAATGCACATCCGCATTGAGCCATCCTTCTTCTTCACAAATAAAATGGGCGCTCCCCACGGTGACATGCTAGGTCTGATGAAACCTTTCTCCAGCAAATCGTCCAACTGCACCTTGAGTTCTCTCAACTCCGCAGGCGCCAAACAATACGGGGCATGAGAAATCGGAGCTGTGCCAGGCACCAGCTCAATGCTGAAGTCAATCTCCCTCCTCGGAGGAAAACCAGGAATCTTCTCCGGAAACACATCAGGAAAATGACGCACCACGGGGACGTCGCTGAGCAGCACATGCGAAGAAGAAGATGAATCCAAAGCATAGATCATGAAACCAGCATTCCCTAAGGACAACAAACTGAACATCTCCATCGCTGAGACTAACGGGATCTTCGATCGAGAATCCTGGTCGTAGAAGTCCCACTTCTCGCCAGACAAAGGCCTAAAACGAACAATCTCATGGAAACAATCCACGGAGGCCCTATAGTTGGACAACACGTTCATCTCAACAATGCAGTTGAAATCCCACAACATCAGACGAATCAGATTCTCCACCAACACATGCTCCCCAAATCTCAAAACACCATCTAACAAAACCTCCTGGGAGAACAGGCTCACGCCGCCAGGGGTTGAAACAGAAACAGCATCGCACAAAGGAATGATATGCAGACTGTAACGACCGGACTTTTCTTAAAAGAAATCAAGAAATTTGGAGTTCAAATTGAAAGACAAAAAAATTTCGATCTTATCACACATAAAAGTCGTTACTAAAATTCTGGACTAAATTGCGAATAAACACAATTCATATCTGTTGAAGGAACTCAGACGTGAAAAATAAAAAGACGCGTAACTATTACACATCCGAATCATAATAACGTACGTGGAAATATTAGATGTCTGATAGAAATCTGATGATTCAAAAGAAACTGTATACATAGTTAAATATAGAGTCTGTACAACAAAACAAGGTCTGAAAGAAACAATGAAATCTGATGTCCACGATTAACACATCCTTCCTTTCTGATCATATCCCTCCAGCTCCTTACTGCTCATTACCTGCACTCAATGAAAACTAGTGAGCCAAAGGCTCAGCAAGTAAAATCTGGAATAACGAAATCATGCAAGAACTGAAATATGAAATTCTAAATACATAACTGAGGTCTGAATACGCTTTAGAATGAACAAGCGCAATAACATATCTAAGAAATCTGATAGAAACTGAAATCATAAAACATATATGAGTTCCGAAAATATTTTCTTTAAACATACTCTAGAGCTGTGATTAAAATCACACTTGCGCTCTTCTTTATATTTTCTAAAATTATGACAACACTTTAAACATTTGGTCCAATTCGTTTGATCAAACTCCTGATATCAGTCTCTTAGCACTATGGCTCATGGTGAAGGGATATACAGATCCGTCGACCTATACACCTGATCCTTCCTCTGTTGAAAGGGCACACGGTTCGTCAGCCACGCACTCACCCTTCCTCTGGGGACCCTCTTTGTTGTCATAACTTAAAACATTTTCTAAAACAACGTTCTGCTCTTTCTTTTCTTTCATAAAAATCTGTTTTCTTTCTCTCTTGTACGAATTACTGTTTTTTCATTTGTCCAATGATGTTCTGGAACTTCAAGGGATTTCTCTGTAAAACTTGCGAAGATGAAAACTGAATAAAAGCTCTCAAATCTAATCAATTGAATCAAATAATTCTTTCGAATTGAAGCGGAAATGAATAAGGAATCAAATTCTGGAATTTCGTTATCTGTTCAAGAAAATGAACAGTAACTATCTGATGAAGAAAATGAACAGTAACTATCTGATGAAGAAATGAACAGTAACTATCTGTTGAAATCTGTTGAAGAAATGAACAGTAACTATCTGATGAAGAAATGAACAGTTGGTAACTGTCAACAGACTCTCTGAGAAGACACGAAAAAAACTGTCAACAGATATCGCTCGGGGAAAACAACGGTTGCTGTCAACAGATATGTCTCTGGGTAACGAAGTAATAGTGGTACATGAACTAATGCAACTGCTGAAAACAAAATAATGCAACAGCTGAGAACCAACAGCTGATGAACAAACTAACAGCTGATGAACAAACTAACAGCTGATGAACAAACTAACAGCTGATGAACAAACTAACTACTGAACGCAAACAATGCGACAGCTGAAATCTATACTTAGAATATTTTCAACAAAGAAATATCAGTCGTGGTATAAGAACCATAATTCAGACTTAACCAGGTGAATGACGATGGTTTTCTTTGTCTGAAGAAATCAAAATATCTGAAGAAATTTCTGGAAGTGATCGAATAAGCTACTTGTAAGCTACTTCGAAAAGAAATCTTTGGAAAACTCAGGAAACTATTGGACGAACATCATCAAACCATTTTCTAAAACTTTTCTGGATCAAATACAGTAAAATCGTACCTTTCATAAAAACAGAGCATGAACTTTTCTGAACTTTTGAAGAACAGCCGAAGCCATCTTCCTTTCTTTAAAATCTCATATAAACATGCAAACATAACTGAATATATGCTTTCACCGAGTGAGCAAGAAACAGAGTTTACTTGCCTGAATTCTTGAACACAATCGCAGTAATCCAGACAACCACTAACACTCCGATCGTCTCCTTCAAAAAAACTTTAAAAGTCTTTTGTTTGGTTTCTTGAGAGAGAGCACCGCTTAAAAGTAATTTGATTTGAAGATAATGATGCATGAAGCAACTAAAATCCTATATATATATATATGATTTGTAAATGCCTAGAGAAGAAACGCATTTAAATCAATATGCCAATATCTTCTGAAAGCGTAATCTGTTTTAAAATAAAATGATGCACATGGAAACCGAACGATTTTAGTTAAAACAAAAGGATTCGATCAACTTGCTATAATCGGCTTGCTATAATCGGCTAAACAGCTGCTGCAATCGCATTCTAACATCTGAAATCTATTCAAGCCGAAGGCTGATTAAAGTATAAATCCAACGTATGAATCTTTAACATAGAGTGACAACTGATATCACGAAAAGATGAAACTCAACTCAATATACTATGGAAGCTGAATTTACGTAAACATGAAATATGAAATTTATCTCTTAAATGATAAAAAGCTAAACAATACATATATGAAATAAGAAACTAGATTAAATCAAGAGTTAAATAGAATAGCATTTTAATCCCTCAATTTCATAACTTTCTAATTTGTGGCCTCTAAAATATCTGGGCATTACAAACGTCTTCGTGCTTGGACGGGATTTGATTTTGCATTTTGGGTTTGAGATTCATTCCCCTATACAATATCGCTCAACTCTAAAGAATGTGAATGAATCTCTGTGTGTGAGATATACAGTGTAAGAACAACTCTCGAAATAATAAATCTCACACACTCGGGAAATGCTCATAAAGAGCTGATGAAGACTCAGCAGTCGACACTGCAATAAGCTCCTCTCTAATGATGGTCGACTGCTTCATCTTCCTGTTTTCTTCCCTCTGTAATTTCTCTGTGCTTCGTTCCTTATGGAGTGATCTCTTTGTCTTCTTCAAAATCTTCGTATATATTGCTTCTCTCCAAAGATATAGCTGTTAGAGTAGTAAAAATCTAAACAATACATATCTGAAATCTGAAACTCGATTAAATCAAGAGTTAAATAGAATAGCATTGTAATCCCTCAATCTCATAACTTTCTAATTTGTGGCCTCTAAAATATCTGGGCATTAATTTCTACCCCCCTTAAAGAATTTCGTCCTCGAAATTTCTTACTTAAAGAGATCTGGGTAGCTTTTCTACAAATATCAGACTCACTTTCCCACATAATTTCTCTTTCATTGTGATTTACCCACTGCATCTTAATCATAGGGATAGATCTATTCCTTAACTTACGATTTTCTCTTGAAAGAATCTTTACTAGAACTTCTTCATAAGTTAAGTCTAACGCTACTTAAATAGGTTCCTATCTGAGCATATAATTCAACTATAAGAGACTCATCGCTGAAATGAAATCAGACGCAACAAAGTGGAATAGTATTTGGAAACAAATAGATCTTTTACTGTTCGCCAACATATATATACAAACAGACGTGACTTTGAAACAGACGTAGTAGATGAAACAATGTCGTTGAAGTAGGAAACAGACATGATGACGTAAGAATATCTGCTAGCATGAACAGTAACTATCTGTTGACAGCTACAACTTAAGGAAACGACGTCATTAGTTTGAACCAGTCGTAACAATAATCGCTAACAACGCGACTTGAGAATAAGTGTAAAATGATGTCGTTTGCACAACAAACAGACATATGAACAGTGCAACTGCTGGTCAAAACGATGGAATGAAACTGCTGTCTACGAAACTGATGCAACAGCTGATGACTCAACAATACAACGGCTGTTTACGAAAACTGATGTAACAGCTGATGACTTACATGTAACTGCTGAATTTAAATATGAAATTCAATCGCTGACATAGGAAACAAAATCTGAATAAGAACTTGGTGTTGCAACATCAAACGACAGCTACGCTATCAGCTGTTGTCTATCAAACCAGACTTTATATTGATTCGACTAACAACTACCGATTACATAGAGTCAATTTCCGATATTACCATCCACCGGAAGATGAACAATCATAAACATATGGGAATAAAACTCGAACTCCTCACGGCGAAGCTGGGTCTGACGAAACTCTTGCCTAAAAAACCCTGGAACTGATCTTTTAATCCTTTCATTTTTCTTAGGGGCAATCTATACAGAGGCTTAAAAATTGGAACAGCTTCTGGTACCAAATCAATAGTAAACTCTAACTCAAAAGGGATCTGAACACAGTACTCTACTTCTATCTCTCCTAGGTTAAATATCAATTTCTTAACAAACCTATCTGATACAAAAAAAAATAAGTTGTACCAGAATCTAACAATGCTATTGTAAACATATTGGCAACAAAATCTTACCCGTCGCTGTCAAGGTATCTGCTGGAGTTTCTTCAGCTGTCATTATATAAGCTCTACTAGTGATAAGTGGTCGCTTCTGGGAACAATCTCTAGACATGTGGCCTGGCTTTCCACAGGTATAACACACCTTCTGGCCAAAAAGACACTGGCATGTATGGTTTTTCTTACAAATTGGACATGGAGGCCTAATACCTGAATTAGGGACAGCAGAGATAGGCTGAACAACTAATGGTCCTTTTTCTTGAGACTCCTGCTGGTTATTATTCGATTTCTTATTTTGCCTATGGTCCTTCTGTTGAAAAGCTTGTCTTTTCAACTGTCTCTCTTCTTCAATTGTTTTCCAGTCTTGTTCTGCCCGTAGGGCATTATTCACAGCTGATCTATAATCTACGGGTTCTTGCCAATCTAACATCATGCCTAACAAAGAAACGGAATTTACTTGCCTGAATTCTTGAACACAACCGCAGTATAAATTCAGCCAACCACTAACACTCCGATCGTCTCCTTCGAAAAACTTTAAAAAGTCTTTTGTTTGGTTTCTTGAGAGAGAGCACCGCTTAAAAGTAATTTGATTTGAAGATAATGATGCATGAAGCAGCTAACATCCTATATATATATATGATTTATAAATGCCTAGAGAAGAAACACATTTAAATCGATATGCCAAAATCTTCTAAAAGCGTACTCTGTTTTAAAATAAAATGATGCACATGGAAACCGAACGATTTTAGTTAAAACAAAAGGATTCGATCGACTTGCTATAATCGGCTAAACAGCTGCTGCAATCGCATTCTAACTTCTGAAATCTATTCAAGCCGAAGGCTGATTAAATTATAAAATCCAACGTCTGAATCTTTAACATAGTGTGACATCTGATATCACGAAAAGCTGAAACTCAACTCAATATACAATGGAAGCTGAATTTACGTAAACATGAAATCTGAAATTTAGCTCTTAAATGATAAAAATCTAAACAATACATATCTGAAATCTGAAACTCGATTAAATCAAGAGTTAAATAGAATAGCATTGTAATCCCTCAATCTCATAACTTTCTAATTTGTGGCCTCTAAAATATCTGGGCATTAATTTCTACCCCCCTTAAAAGAATTTCGTCCTCGAAATTTCTTACTTAAAGAGATCTGGGTAGCTTTTCTACAAATATCAGACTCACTTTCCCACATAATTTCTCTTTCATTGTGATTTACCCACTGCATCTTAATCATAGGGATAGATCTATTCCTTAACTTACGATTTTCTCTTGAAAGAATCTTTACTAGAACTTCTTCATAAGTTAAGTCTAACGCTACTTAAATAGGTTCCTATCTGAGCATATAATTCAACTATAAGAGACTCATCGCTGAAATGAAATCAGACGCAACAAAGTGGAACAGTATTTGGAAACAAAACAGATCTTTTACTGTTCTCCAACATATATATACAAACAGACGTGACTCTGAAATAGACGTAGTATATGAAACGATGTCATTGAAATAGGAAACAGACATGATAATGTAAGAATATATTCTAACTTGAATAAACAGACGTAAGAATATCTGTTATCAGTCGTAACTCTAAATAAATGAAATGGTGTCGTTTGCACAACAAACAGACATATGAACAGTGCAACTGCTGGTCAAAACGATGGAATC
>KV006378.1:219163-245114 GCA_001598015.1 Dorcoceras hygrometricum
CAACTAAAGTATGGTTGTCTAGTAGATTCTCGATGAAGGACATGGGTGAAGCATCCTATATTCTTGGAATACAGATCTATCGGGATAGATCGAAACGGATGCTCGGACTCACCCAAGCTACCTACATCGATACCATACTTAAGCGGTTCTCTATGGAAGAGTCCAAGAGAGGACACCTACCTATGTGCCATGGGGTCACTCTGTCTAAGTCTATGTGTCCGAAGACTGATGATGAGACAGAGAGTATGACACGTGTGCCATATGCCTCGGCAATAGGTAGTATTATGTATGGCATGATCTCCACTAGACCGGATGTCGCATATGCTCTGAGTGTCACGAACCGCTACCAGGCCAACCCCGGACAATTATATTGGAAGGCTGTGAAGGATATTCTTAAGTACTTACGAAGGACTAAGAATATGTTCATGGTCTATGGGGGTGGTGAACTGAAACTGGAAGGCTATACTGATTCTAGCTTCCAGTGTGACGTGGATGATTTGAAGTCAACCTCTGGATTTGTATTCATGCTCAATGGTGGTGCTGTCTCTTGGAAGAGTTCCAAGCAAGACACCATCGCGGATTCAACCACTGAGGCTGAGTACATTGCAGCATCAGCTGCTGCTAAGGAGGCCGTTTGGATAAGGAATTTCGTCCAAGAGTTGGGCGTAATTCCTAATGGAGTTGGCCCAGTCCCGGTGTACTGCGACAACACGGGTGCCGTTGCGCAAGCAAAGGAGCCTAGGTCTCACCAAAGATCCAAACATATACTGAGGAAATACCACATAATCCGGGATATTGTGGCTAGAGGTGACATAGCAGTTGAGAGAGTCGCCTCTGCGGACAACGTTGCGGATCCACTTACGATGCCCTTACCAGGACTGTTGTTTGAAAAACATCGCGAAAAAATGGGACTGCGTCTGATGAGTAGTTGGCTTTAGGGCAAGTGAGAGATTGTTAGAGTAGATGCCCAACTAGCCAACTTGTGGCGTGTGAGTTTATAGACTCTTGTATGAAACGATCTTTATATGATATTCGCATTTATTCATGGCGTTCTTTATTTTCATTATGACTATAATGTTAACAATAGTGTTGGATAAAGACCTAGAATGCATCATAGTGTATGTTATATGTGATAGTGGGTATGACGACTATCATGAAACACATCTAACAGTCACTGTGTATTCTGAACTCGTTCCTAGTCGATTGGGCCGTCAAAATGAGGATAAGGCCGCCCGAGATTGAGACTAGCACCTGCGATGCGAAGTACCATGTTTCATTGGTAGGGAACATTGTGATGTTCTGAGCATGCAGATGGATAGTGACCTGGTGATCTATCGAACTACCCTCGTTCGGACTTTCCAAGTGGTTACCATTTTTCGAGTGGATATGTCCGAGATCTTGGTTGTACTGATTAGTCCTCACGACTCGAAACGTCATTGAGACTCTACATGATAGGCGTCTCACTTTGACTCGTTTGCCGACTCACTTGGGGTCATTAGGCGGCGGGATTGGGTGAGATCCCGATGCATGTAGGAGTCGATGGTTCGTTGTCGAGGATTCACCGCTCGCTTACATGCGTGGATATCCTATGCTATCTGAGGGGATAATAGTGTATAAATCTCTGGCCAGAGTACTAGAAGTATTTTAGGTAAATGGGTTTACCTAGTTACACTCGCGATGTCACTATTCGATCTCCAAGATGTATGCATAGCTATCGGATCTCTAGCGACTCTCGATTTACCAATGGTCGTTGATCTGATCGGGATATATGTGTTGAAAGGACCGTACTGTACGCTAACCACGACCAACTGGTTCTTGCAGGCACTATCAGTGATACCTAGGGGATCATGGGGCGATGTTGCTAGGCGCTTTACCATGATCCGTTGGGCAAGTCCGAAATTGTGATTTCGGAGCCGCAATGGTTGCGGGCCCACGGCTAGCTGTATCCCTGAACCATTGAGGGTCACACAAGTACTGGATTCATGATTCCTGCACGGAAACTGAGCTCAATGTGTTGAGCATACGAAGAGGATTTTAGGGAGTGCGACTTCCTAAAAGTCAACAGGGATCAAATTGCGATTTCCCGCTGTTGAGGGGCAAACTGTCATTTTGGACTAAGTAATCTGAAAAACTTGTTTTCGCATCATAATACTCAGTTTTTGAAAACTGTGTAGACCGGTCGTTCAGATCGTCGATCGGAGTTATGATGAAGTCACGCTGATAGGGATGAACCGAATGTTCATACGTTGGACTGGGCCCGCCCCAGGTCCAATGGGCCGGTTCAAGCCCATCACACCTATACTTAGTCTTGAGCCTAGGGTTGCATATCATAATTCAACTCCCACAAACCCTACACCTAAGTTGGCCGCCACCCTCTCCTCTAAAGCCACACGCCGCCGCCGCCTTGCGTCGCCGTGTGCCGCCGCCTTGCGCCGCCGTGTGCCGCCGCCTCTTGCCGTGATCGGACTTGTTCCGATCAGCTTGATGAGGAGTTTCCGTCCGTGCTGAATTCGTCAGTCCTTCTAGTGCAGGCTGACGAAGGTGTCTTGAATCCGGTCGTGGACCTGATTGACGATCTACCGCCGTCTACAGTTTTAAGTGCCGGTTTCCTCGAGAAACTGGTCGGAGCCAGGCACCTAGACGCCAGCAAGGTGACAACTTCTAACATCCTATGTATGATTTTGTTGCTTTTATTGATGTATTGAACACTTTTCGGGGCTAATTTTGTTTTCCGCTGCGCCCTCGGGAAGTGGGATCCGGATCCGCCACCGTCTCCCAACAGATTTTCACGACTAACTATTCTTCCTGAGGTTTGACCATTCCCATTAGTGGTTTGGTCAACTAAGCGCTCTAACAGCTGAGCCATGGTATTGAGAATGGGGTTCATTCCGTCAGATTCGCTATCTCCTTCTGTAAAACTTCTTCTTCCTCTACCTCTTCCTGACATATCTGTAAGGGTAGCCCAAATCCACCACAATTCTATATGAGAGATTACTTTATACTAGAACATGAATTAACACTCACAAATTTAGAAGCGACTGGAGAGATCTGCTTAGACTGGAAGTGTGTTTATCTCAAGGACCATGCTCTGATACCAACTGTAACGACCGGACTTTTCTTAAAAGAAATCAAGAAATTTGGGATTCAAATTGAAAGACCAAAAAATTTCGATCTTATCACACATAAAAGTCGTTACTAAAATTCTGGACTAAATTGCGAATAAACACAATTCATATCTGTTGAAGGAACTCAGACGTGAAAAATAAAAAGACGCGGAACTATTACACATATGAATCAGAATAACGTACGTGGAAATAATAGATGTCTGATAGAAATCTGATGATTCAAAAGAAACTGTATACATAGTTAAATATAGAGTCTGTACAACAAAACAAGGTCTGAAAGAAACAATGAAATCTGATGTCCACGATAAACACATCCTTCCTTTCTGATCATCTCCCTCCAGCTCCTTACTGCTCATTACCTGCACTCAATGAAAACTAGTGAGCCAAAGGCTCAGCAGGTAAAATCTGGAATAACGAAATCATGCAATAGATCTGAAATCTGAAATTCTAAATACATAACTGAGGTCTGAATACGCTTTAGAATGAACAAGCGCAATAACATATCTAAGAAATCAGATAGAAACTGAAAGCATAAAACATATATGAGTTCCGAAAACATTTTCTTTAAACATACTCTAGAGCTGTGATTAAAATCACACTTGCGCTCTGTTAGGCCTCGTGCTCACAACAGAGTTAAAACACACAAACACAAGCGGAAGCTACTAAAAAGCGGGTAAAATTTTTGCTTTTGTCCTGACGGTTTAAAACAATATAATTTAAAATACAACCATACTCAAAAAAGATATCCCAGTTTACAAAACCTACCAAACAAAGGCTACAAGCCCACGACAAACAATATAGCATAACATGTATTAGATACCTGGAAACAACCATAACTGTGTGCAACAAAATACAACAATAGCACAGGGCATCCCCTGGATAACTAAACTAATATGTATAAATATGCTATACGCCACTGGGATACTCTAACCACCTCCTGGGGCACCTCTAGTTGGGTCAGCACCACGACCAGCTGGATAACCTGAACAACAAAACAGGCAAGGAAAACAAACCAAGCCCCAGAGGGACATGGGGTCAAACCCCAGTACGGAGAGCAACTGAAACAGCTAAAGAAAAACGTAAGATAAAATGCAGATGCTATGCATGAGACACATAACGAATGCTGAAGGCTACAACCGGAAAGGGAGCTAAGGAACTCAAACATACGTAAGATAAAATGCAGATGCTATGCATGAGACACATAACGAATGCTGAAGGCTACAACCGGAAAGGAGCTAAGGAACTCAAACATAGCTCCACAAGGTCTGCAACAAACGGTGGCCACAGGGTGTATTCAAAGTGTGGTAATGAGCCACTCGCCTTGACACTACACCCGAATACCTGATGCATCAAACAACTCAACCTGCCGTTGCCTCGCCCATGAACTGTGGTAGTTAACCACTCGGCGCATGGTGGCTAGCAAACCCAACAGGGAGATGAGAGTGCGGTATTGCCGCACGCCCTCGCATCCTGGTAAGAAAACAACATCACAATACACAAGGCACAACTGCCAAGATACAAAGCACGAAAGAGCTGAATTATGCGTGAACCATGCTTGTATGCAAACATAGAAAATCAGCTAGCATAAACATAATGCACAGCAAGCACTACACAACAATGTTCACGACAATTCCAAATCAGCGATGCACACCAGCCATCACATTAAATCCCACGCTAAACCAAGCTGGATTTCAAGCTCAAGATCCGTACCTTGATTTCTGATTTTACCAACAGATTCTCAAAGGAACGTATCAAGTCACGGCCTGCACAATTCTGCCTTCCAACAACACAGCCACAACAGCCGAAGCCTGCTAAGCACACGCATAACAGATTTCAGGGAAATGCTACTACAAACTCACGGCCAACACACAACAAAACCCACGGCCAACTACAAAAGCTCACGGCTGGAATTATATATGTTCAAACCAATAACTAATCTCAACCATACAACTTCACAGGGGGCTAAAATAAAGGCTAGGAACAAGATCCCATCACAATTTTGAAAGGCTACCTGAACGCACAACTCATGGCTGAAATACAGTAGCTTCGAGATTTCGCTCCAGCCCACGACAGCCTCCAAAAGTGGTATGAAATGAAAGACCTTTTCGAGAGGAGTCCAACGGTACCTCTAACGTGAAAAATGGTGGCCGGAAACGACGGGAATTCGCCGGAGAAGCTCACGGTAAACAGTACCCGAGGGTTAGAAGCGAAGAACGAAAGTTGAGAGAATTTTGCATCCTCGCTCGACTCGTCGCCATTAAAGACCTGAGGATTCATCCTCTGAAACCTCGCTATCACAACGTCCATCCTCTCCACAGGGGTAGGCAAGTCACCAACTTCCTCCTCCTCATCATGTCCAATACGACTACGACTACGAGCACTACGTTGATCTTCATTCTGTCCTGCTGATTCCTCAAACTGCCCCCTACCTCTACCACGACGTCTAGGCGGCATCTACGAATACACTCAACAGGATAAGGCAACAGAGAACAGATACAACATAGATATCACAACAATATGAAGCACATAATCAGATAGCCAAGCACATGCAACACACGACACTGTGCCTAGACTCAAGTGTGATCAAAGAAATCGAGCTTATCCCAACTTAAGCTCTGATACCAAAAATGTCAGGCCTCGTGCTCACAACAGAGTTAAAACACACAAACACAAGCGGAAGCTACTAAAAAACGGGTAAAATTTTTGCTTTTGGTCTGACGGTTTAAAACAATATAATTTAAAATACAACCATACTCAAAATAGATATCCCAATTTACAAAACCTACCAAACAAAGGCTACAAGCCCACGACAAACAATATAGCACAACATGTATTAGATACCTGGTAACAACCAATACCAAAAATGTCAGGCCTCGTGCTCACAACAGAGTTAAAACACACAAACACAAGCGGAAGCTACTAAAAAACGGGTAAAATTTTTGCTTTTGGTCTGACGGTTTAAAACAATATAATTTAAAATACAACCATACTCAAAATAGATATCCCAATTTACAAAACCTACCAAACAAAGGCTACAAGCCCACGACAAACAATATAGCACAACATGTATTAGATACCTGGTAACAACCATAACTGTGTGCAACAAAATACAACAATAGCACAGGGCATCCCCTGGCTAACTACACTAATACATATAAATATGCTATACGCCACTGGGATACTCTAACCACCTCCTGGGGCACCTCTAGCTGGGTCAGCACCACGACCAGCTGGATAACCTGAACAACCAAACAGGCAAGGAAAACAAACCAAGCCCCAGAGGGACATGGGATCAAACCCCAGTACGGAGAGCAACTGAAATAGCTAAAGAAAAATGTAAGATAAAATGCAGATTCTATGCATGAGACACAGAACGAACGCTGAAGGCTACAACCGGAAAGGGAGCCAATGAACTCAAACATAGCTCCACAAGGTCTGCAATAAACGGTGGTCACAGGGTGTGTTCAAAGTGTGGTAATGAGCCACTCGCCTTGACACTACACCCGAATACCAGATTCATCAAACAACTCAACCTGCCGTTGCCTCGCCCATTAACTGTGGTAGTTAACCACTTGGCGCATGGTGGCTAGCAAACCCAACAGGGAGATGAGAGTGCGGTATTGCCGCTCGCCCTCGCATCCTGGTAAGAAAACAACAGCACAATACACAAGGCACAACTGCCAAGATACAAAGCACGAAAGAGCTGAATTATGCGTGAACCATGCTTGTATGCAAACATAGAAAATCAGCTAGCATAAACATAATGCACAACAAGCACTACACAACAATGTTCACGGCAATTCCAAATCAGCGATGCACACCAGCCATCACATTAAATCCCACGCTAAACCAAGCTGGATTTCAAGCTCAAGATCCGTACCTTGATTTCTGATTTTACCAACAGATTCTCAAAGGAACGTAGCAAGTCACGGCCTGCACAATTCTGCCTTCCAACAACACAGCCACAACAGCCGAAGCCTGCTAAGAACACGCATAACAGATTTCAAGGAAATGCTACTACAAACTCACGGCCAACACACAACAAAACCCACGGCCAACTACAAAAGCTCATGGCTGGAATTATATATGTTAAAACCAATAACTACTCTCAACCATACAACTTCACAGGGGGCTAAAATAAAGGCTAGGAACAAGATCCCATCACAATTTCGAAAGGCTACCTGAACGCACAACTCACGGCCAAAAGACAGTAGCTTTGAGATTTTGCTCCAGCCCACGACAGCCTCCAAAAGTGGTATGAAATGAAAGACCTTTTCGAGAGGAGTCCAACGGTACCTCGAAAGTGAAAAATGGTGGCCGGAAACGACGGGAATTCGTCGGAGAAGCTCACGGTGAACAGTACCCGAGGGTTAGAAGCGAAGAACGAAAGTTGAGAGAATTTTGCTAAGTATGGGATCTGATCAAAATAATCGAAGGCCAACGCTACTAATTTATACACGCAAGAAATCTGCTTAAAACTACCACCGACAGAAACATATTTCTCCACACGCCAACAAACGCGTGCGCTACATTGCTCAAAAGCCTAAAACACGCACAACAGATTCCACACCAAGAGCTCGCTCAAAACCGCGAAGAGATCTGAACAATAAAACTAAACGCTGGAATCTGGAACAAAACGCGCTGAAAGATGATCTCTAAAACGATGCTGCACGCCACGATGAAATCTCAAAGCTAACACAACGCTGGAGAAATCTGATACCAAAAGCGCTACTCTCGTGGGGCAGACTTCATGCGCAACACAAGATACGCGGAGGCAGATCTTAACGCAATAGCGTCCAGATATCACTAACACGCTGCGGCAGATCTCACAAATTATCGCAACAGATTTCTCCTGTTCATGCTCACTCAAAAACTCTAGCGCGCGCACAGATTTCACCTACAGTACATAACGCGCCGCAACATCACGCGTCCAGCTTTCTCAAAATTCGAACAGATTTCACAAAAATCGAGCAGATTTCACCTCAAAACAGATTTCTCACAAACATAAGGCATGACATAGCATAACATGAAAAACGTATGAGTCGTATCCTGAAGTGTGGACCATAGTCGATTGATCAATCTATAAACCAACGTACGCGGCGGTGTGGTTCACCCGACTTTACCTCGGGATATATGTCACACCTCTATGCTGCCATTTCACCATGCCGTGAACACATGGATCCATAAGCTCGTAATACATGGAAACAGAAGTCCCTTCATCATAAATTTCCACAAACATTCAAGTCCTCGGGTTTTATCTTTTAAAATAACATGCCTTTAACATTCCATAAAGCATTCATGATGCATGCATTTCGAAAAATTATGCAAGTTTAAAAGTTTAGCCCGTTAGTGTATATTTAACCCTTTTCTTTAAAACGTTTTACGTACATAGTGTTGGGGATCGATTTATGGACCCTCTATTAATGTGCAATGACTAGTTATTCGATCAATAACTAGTACTAGAGGGTGTAACCAGATCGAATGATAAGACGCAGGATTCAGCCAGAAGTTGAAGCCAGGTTCACAAAGATCAAGCTTGTTTCAGCTGAAAGTTGAAACCAGCCCAATACAAGGCGAGCGCTAAACATGCCAGTTCCAGCTGGAAGACTAGAACCAGCTCGACACTTCGACCGAACGATCTGGTTAACTAAACTTGAGCTGCAATAGCTCATTGTTCTTGAATACTTATTGAGTAATGTAAATAAAACATGCGGAAATAACTCAAACTGCACTCTATCGTTCGAAGCCCAAATAAACAGTTTTAACAACATAAACAAATATGTGATGCGTATGAATGTAAACACTGAAAACAGTAAAGAAAGATACGCTGAATTTTTTTATGGAAGTTCGGAGCTCAATATCCTACGTCTCCCCTTCTTCCGCCACGGGAAGGATCCACTAGAAGACTTTGATTACAACGACCCTCGCTGCAACCCACTCCTACGACCCGCAGCCGCAAGAACTACTAGCCAGACCACTGCACACCAGCCCGCAAGTTGCGTGTGACTAACTCACTTCTTTACTGCCTTAGTGAGAAAGGCTACAAGGACTTGTTTAACGTCTTTGTCCAAAGACTACACACACTTCTTTAACGTCTCAGTGCGAAAGACAACTAGACTTGTTTAACATCTCTGTCCAAAGACTACAATGGAGAGTATCGAATCACATGCACTCTAACCTGTTTCGCTCATCTCTCGAATATGAGTGAACGTGTGTGTGTGAGATTTACAGTGTAAGCACAATCTCTCAATGAATTAAATCTCACACACTCTGGGAAGTGCTCCTTGTTCGAGCTGGTTTTCTGCTATCTTCCCAGGTTCTGTGTTGTGCGTTTCTTGATTTTCTGTTCGGACTTCGCACAACACACTCTCACTGTTATGGCGCATGTCTGCAATCTATTTCATTGCGCCTGTTTATAAAGCCGCTTCTTGGATATATCCGTTGGACACAAAGATGTAGCCGTTCTGAAAAGTCTTCTGACGCATATATACTTTGTGTCCTTTGCATTTAATGCGTTGCGGGATTTATTTGATTTGAGCTCTGTTTATTGGCGATTCTGCAGCCTTTGGTCACTTCGAGCTCTGTTTGCTTGTTCCTGATGTGGACAAGGCAATGCAAATCAGTTTGAACCAATTAAATTGGTCTTCATAGATTGTTCAAACTGTTTTGCTTGACCAGATTGATTTTTCTGGCTCTGGTATTTCAACTGGTCTCTTCTCATCCAACTGCTCCTTTCCCAGCTGGTCACCAACCAACTGGTTGATGTATCTGTGAGATCAGGCTTCTCACAGATATCATACGGCCAGCTGGTTTTTATGCTCCCGGCTGGTCTTCTTAATCTTCAAGCTAGTTTGTCCTTAACTAGCTAGGCTCTATTCTTCTCGTCAAGAGCCATTGTGTGCTTGCTTGTCCTATTGATCCATTCGGACACCTCTTCAAAATCATCAGCAAGCACACTGTTAATCAGTTCTGATTCAGTCTACCCAAGGGCTGAGATCCCAAAGATGAACTGATTATTGCCGTGCTCAATGATCAAGCGTGCACTTGATCACTACTCTTGTATACGGCTTCTCACTCAATCACTGCTCTCGTACACTGCACTGATCTAATCAGTTCTGATTCAGTCTACCCAAGGGCTGAGATCCCAAAGATGAACTGATTATTGCCGTGCTCAATGATCAAGCGTGCACTTGATCACTACTCTTGTATACGGCTTCTCACTCAATCACTGCTCTCGTACACTGCACTGATCTGTGCTTGAGCAATTATGTACTTGATCATTCTGCACTTCAACTCTGCACTTCAGTTCTGCTCTTGATTCTGCGCTTGAACTGCTCTTCATACTCTGCGCTTGATCTTCGTGCTGCTCCAACATCCAGCTGATGAACCAGCTTGATGTTCCCTGCACTTCTGGAAGTAAACTGCCGAACCAGCTTGGGCGTCCCCTTACTGTTCCAGCTAGATATCTTCGACCAGTCCAGCTCAGGCGTCCCTTCACTTTCCTAGCTTGGATATCTTCACGTTTACTCCAGTCTAAGGCTTGGCATGTCAAGTAGAGCGTTAGTACAATAGAAGCAGATTTTGTGTGAATCAAAACTTAGATTCTGATCTGTAAACACAGATCCAACACATAACATACTACATATATGATTAAATATACATTCACGGGCTTCTACATTTTCTACTTCTGTCAAGGACTGGTTCAGGAGCCTGGCCCAATACTTCTAGACTTAACATTAGCTTTAATCTAGCCCAAGACTTAAGGGTTCCTCTTTCAAATTCCTAACTCAATTCAATTTTGACTGAGTTCAACTCAATTTTGACTTTAGAGATCAAAAGGCTAATTTTGACTAATTCAAAATCAATTTTGACTTAAGAAGAAAATCAATTTAACCAATTTTGACCTTTTTAAAAAAAAGTAACTTAAACAATTTTGACCCAAAGACCAATTTTGACCAAAAGACCGATTTTGACCAAATTAAAATCCAATAATCAATTTTGACTTAACTAAAAATCAAAGACTCCAATTTTGACTAAAAGCTTAAGAAAATAAACATCAAACTCAATTAAATCAAAGTTTGACTCAAATTAAAACCCTTGACCATTTTCTTTAAAATTGGACCTTAGACTTAACAATTAAAATAATCGGTTCATAATTAAAATAACTCGGGTCAACTTTAAAACATTTTTACTCGAGACTCGACGAACTGATCCGGTCCAACCGAACGAACCAGCCGGTTCAATTGAACCGAACCAACCACCTAAAAGAAAGCCTAATACAAGCCGCCTGTTTGAGTTACAGACCATCGGAATACTCCGCGCTTGACCATCGGAATACTCCGCGCTTGATTCTGCCACCGGACCTTGACCATCGGAATACTCCGCGCTCTCAGCCTGCGCTCCTCCCGAGCTAGAATCTACACTGGTCGCTCCTCAAAAGATAAATCCGACGCCAACTGGAGCCGCTCAAAATCCAACACGTGTGACGGGTTCGGAACATACTTCCGCAGCATCGAGATGTGGAAAACATTATGGACTGCTGATAGGCTGGGTGGTAACGCTACACGGTAAGCCAAAGTACCAACCCTCTCCAAAATCTCGAATGACCCAATAAACCTCTTGCTGAGCTTGCCTCTCCGGCCAAAGCGCATCACGCCCTTCATGGACGATATCCTCACAAACAGATGATCCCCAACAGCTAGCTCCAGATCTCGTCGTCTCTGATTGGCATAACTCTTATAACGACTCTGAGCTGTCCTCATCCGATCTCGGATCCTCTTCTATCTGCTGTCTGCTGCACTAACTCCGGCCCAGTCAGCACTCTATCTCCAACCTCGTCCCAGTGCACGGGAGATCTGCATCTCCTCCTGTACAGCGAGCTGTCCTCATCCGATCTCGGATCCTCTTCTATCTGCTGTCTGCTGCACTAACTCCGGCCCAGTCAGCACTCTATCTCCAACCTCGTCCCAGTGCACGGGAGATCTGCATCTCCTCCTGTACAGCTCCTCATACGGAGCCATCCCTATCGATGCATGAAATCTGTTGTTGTACGTGAACTCTACCAGCGGCAATCTCGAGTCCCACGTACCCTGGAAATCTATCACACAGGCTCTCAGCAAATCCTCCAGAATCTGGATGACTCTCTTTGATTGTCCGTCTGTCTGCGGATGAAAAGTGTACTGAATGACAATATAGTCCCCAAGGCAGCATGTAAACTCCTCCAAAACGCAGACGTAAACCTGGTGTCTCTGTCCTACACTATCGAGATTGGTATGCCAAGCATTCTGACAACCTCTCTGATGTAGAGCTCTGCGTACTGAATCAGGGTGAAAGTAGTCTTCACCGGTAAGAAATGCGCTTACTTGGTGAGTCTGTCCACAATCATCCATATAGCCATGTACCCTCTGGGACTCCCGGCAATCCACCCACGAAATCCATCGTAATATGCTACCACTTCCACTCAGGAATAGGGAGTGGCTGCAACAACCCTGCCGATCGCTGATGCTCTGCCTTGACCTGCTGACATGTCAAGCACTCAGACACGAATCTCCCAATGTCCTTCTTCATCCCCGACCACCAGTACAAAGTCTGAAAATCTCTGTACATCTTCGTACTCCCTGGGTGGATGGAGCACGTCGATGCATGAGCCTCAGATAAGATCTCGGCTCTCAACTGCCCAGTACTCAGCACCCACGTACGGACTCTGAAACGGACCATCTCATCCTCAACTGTGTACAGACCTCATCCTCTGTCCTCATCACGCTGTCTCCACTGCTGTAACTGCTCATCGGAGGCCTGCCCCTCTCTGATCTGCTCTCGAAGAGTTGGCTGAATAGTGAGCGCTGCTAAACTCAGTGCAAAGCCTCCTGAATAGAACTCCAGACCGAATCTCTGAATCTCAGCCTGTAGTGGTCTCTCAACTGACAAGCACGCCACTACTGCAGTCTTCCGTCTCAAAGCGTCTGCCACTACATTCGCTTTACCCAGATGGTAGCTAATGTCACAGTCATAGTCCTTCACCAACTCTAACCATCTGCGCTGCCTCATGTTCAGCTTCTTCTGGGTGAAGAAGTACTTGAGGCTCTTGTGGTCGGTGAATATCAGACACTTCTAGACGTACAAATAGTTTCTCCAAATCTTCAGCGCAAACACCACTGCTGCAAGCTCCAAATCATGCGTCGAATAGTTCTGCTCATAACTCTTTAGCTGCCTTGACGCATAAGCAATAACCTTACCACCCTGCATTAGAACTGCACCAAAACCTCTCAGAGAAGCATCTGTATAAACCACAAACTCCTCGTGGTCCATTGGCATAGCTAACACTGGCGCTGAAGTAAGGGCCTCCTTTAGCTGATCAAAGCTCCTCTGACACTCGGGGCTACAAAAATACTTCACATTATTCTTGGTCAGGGCTGTTAAGGGCACTGAAATAGAGGAGAAGCCCTTGATAAACTTGCGATAATAACCTATCAAGCCCAAGAAACTGCGAATCTCCGCTGCAATCCTTGGAATCTCCCAGTTTTGCACTACCTCTACCTTCGATGGGTCAACTGAAATCCCATCTCTCGACACAATATGACCCAAGAATGTCACCCGCTCAGGCCAAAACTCGCACTTACTGAACTTGGCGTACAATCTGTGCTCTCTCAAAGTCTGCAAGGCTGTCTGCAAGTGCTGCCTATGCTCCTCCAAGCTCCTCGAATAGACCAGAATGTCGTCGATGAAAACAATAATGAACTGGTCTAAGTACTGTTTGAATACCCTGTTCATCAGATCCATGAAAATCGCTGGGGCATTCGTCAGGCCAAATGGCAACACCAAGAACTTGTAGTGGCCGTAGCGTGTCCGAAAAGCAGTCTTGGACACGTCCTCCTCTCTAAATCTCAGCTGATGATAGCCAGATCTCAAATCAATCTTCGAGAACACCGAAACTCCCTGCAACTGATCAAATAAATCCTCTATCCTCGGGAGTGGGTACTTATTCTTCACCGTGACTCTGTTCAACTCCCGGTAGTCAATGCACAATCTCATGCTGTCATCCTTCTTCTTCACAAACAACACTGACGCGCCCCATGGAGAAAATCTAAGGCAAATGAACCCCTTATCGAACAACTCTTGAATCTGCTCCTTAAGCTCCTTCATCTCGGTAGGAGCTAATCAATACGGTGCTTTAGAGATAGGCACTGTACCTCGCATCAGCTCAATAGAAAACTCCACCTCTCGCTCCGGGGGAACTCCCACTACATCATCAGGGAAGACATCTGCGAAATCCCTGACTACCTCCACATCAGATAGGGAAGGACCTACTGAACCTCCAGAAGCGGTAACACTGGCCAAGAACCATGACATCCATGCTCAACTAGCTTCCTGGCCTGAAGGAAAGATAAGAATTTGGGCTTCCGCGGCCTCCTAGATGCCTCAAATAAGAAGGCCTCCTGCCCTGGCGGCCTGATAGACACTGTCCTCCGCTAAAAGTCTATCACTGATCCATACTCCGACAACCAATCCATGCCTAGGATGAGGTCGAATCCTGACATCGACAAAACGACCAAATCCGCTCTGACCGCGTGATCCTGAAACGTAATCGTCAAATCCTGCACGATGCTGGTCGTCGTCAACTCCACTCTTGACGGAACCTTCACGGCGAGAGCTACACCCATGCTTTCCGGAACAATATTCAACTCTATGTGAATGCACTTGAAATAAACGAGTGGGTCGCCCATGAGTCTAGCAAAGCGAGTGTAGTGACCCCAAGCACACGAATCTCGCTTGAAACAGAAACGTCACACAGGTACGCGTTTACGGTCATACTAAATCCCAAAAAGCAGTTAAGATACCTAATACATTTCTAAGTTCGCTAGCCTTATCCGCCAAAGTTCTCAAGACAAGTCCTAGAAGTCCTACAGTTCTCACTTATATCTCTTAGCAACTAAGGCAACAAGTTTCCTAGCGGTGTTCCATCTAGCATTCAATTCTAAACACCCAGATAACAACATAACAAGTATGGAAATTTAAAACAGAATACATATGAGCAATGTTGTATCCGGATCTGCAGCCTCATCCTGCATCACGAAAACACGACCAGTGGACTGCATCCTCCTAGGGAAATTAATAGAGTTATGCCCAGGCTCCTTGCAATGATAACATCTGCCTGAGCCTGCCATGCACTGCCCTGAATGACTCTTATGGCACGTCGGACACGCCGGTGTCCCTCCAGGTCTAGGGGCAGTAGTCCCCTGCTGCTGCGGTCTCTGCTGACCCTGCAGCCTCTGCTGGACCTGAGGTCTCTGCTGATGCTGGCCCTAAGGATATGGGCCCTTAGAAGGCCCCTGAAAAGGTTTCTACGCTGGCTGCTACGAAGACTGGTCCCTGACGGGCTGCTGCATCTGGCGCTTCCTCTGGTAGTCGTCCCTCATGTCCTTCCAGCCTCTCTCAGACCGGTAAGCCCTGTTCACTGCCGCCATATAAGTCTCCACGTCCGCCATGTTGACATCGTGGCGGATGTCGCGTCGTAGTCCATCAGTGAACTGTCGCAGCTTCTCGCTCTCCACCATAGCAATCAAGGGCACAAAGGTACACCATCGCTCAAACTGCCTCACATACTCAGCAACAGACTTGTCTCCCTGGCGGAGACTCATTAATTTCCGAATAAGCTGGCTCCGGACATCCACAGTAAAATACTTCTCGAAGAATACCTTCTTGAAAAATCCTCTTGCTATGGCTCACGAAGAGCAACGGGACAGTCAAAGGCTAGCTTAAGAATCATTAAACGAAACGTCGGTTGGTGTGCCTGCTTCTTTCGACCTCTATCAAATCATCGAGGAAGTCAGGTAGGTTCCGGGGAGCACTTCAATGCGAAGCGCACCCTTCACCCACTGGCACGAGCCAAACTATCTAAGCGCGAGGAAAATACACCTATATCTTTTGCCTCTCTTATAGAGATAGAAAATGAAAGAGGACCATATACAGAAATAATGGATTAAAAAATATAGGTCAGTACCATATGGCTTGTATGTATCAGTATGACCGCCGTAGTAAGCACGCCTTATAAAGCTGTCTTCATTCTTGTTAGGGATGTGGATTGGCCAATTAGAACGAGCTCCACGCAGCAGTCTAGTACCCCACCAGAACCACCGCTCTGATACCAACTGAAACTAACTAGACTCTAGAATTTTTTTTAAAACTATGCGGAATACATAAACTGAAAGTGTGGCTCGTTTGCATTTTAAAACATTTCTAAACCATTTTCCCAACGAGCTTTAAACATAGACAAAGGAATATTTAAAAACATTAAAACATCCCTACGGTATGAAACTCAACTGTGAAAAAGAACTGAAAATGAACATGTTTGAAACCAACATACTAAAAGTGTATCATAATAGAAGTGAAACATAAAGGCGGTCACGGGGTACTGCTGCAACAGGCGCTTAGAGGTCCTCACTGCCAGTCGGGATGCACTCATCAGCAGGGTCATCACCTGCACCATTTAAACCTAGTGAGCCTAGAGGCTCAGCATGCTCTATCTTATATCATAACAAAGTACATACTAATAAAGTCGCATGCAAGCACATACTTGTAGTAAAATAACGTTAAAACATGAATGCGTGCATGATCTCAAAACATTGTTTCGTACATTTCATATCATACATAACATATAGCGTACATAAGACATGACATAGCATAACATGAAAAATGTATGAGTCGTATCCTGAAGTGTGGACTATAGTCGATTGATCAATACATAAACTAACGTACGCGGCGGTGTGGTTCACTCGACCTTACATCGGGATACCTATATGTCACACCTCTATGCTGCCATTTCACCATGCCGTGAACACATGGATCCATAAGCACGTAATACATGGAAACAGAAGTCCCCTCATCATAAATTGCCACAAACATTCAAGTCCTCGGGTTTTGTCTTTTAAAAGAACATGCCTTTAACATTCCATAAAGCATTCATGATGCATGCATTTCGAAAAATTATGCAAGTTTAAAAGCTTAGCCCGTTAATGTATATTTAACCATTTTCTTTAAAACGTTTTACGTACATAGCATACTACATATATGATTAAATATACATTCACGGCTTCTACATTTTCTACTTCGGTCAAGGATTGGTTCAGGAGCCTGGCCCAATACTTCTAGACTTAACATTAGCTTTAACCTAGCCCAGGACTTAAGGGTTCCTTTTTAAAATTCCTAACTCAATTTAATTTTGACTGAGTTCAACTCAATTTTGACTTTAGAGATCAAAAGGCTAATTTTGACTAATTCAAAATCAATTTTGACTTAAGAAGAAAATCAATTTAACCAATTTTGACCTTTTTTAAAAAAAATAACTTAAACAATTTTGACCCAAAGACCAATTTTGACCAAAAGACCGATTTTGACCATATTAAAATCCAATAATCAATTTTGACTTAACTAAAAATCAAAGACTCCAATTTTGACTAAAAGCTTAAGAAAATAAACATAAAACTCAATTAAATCAAAGTTTGACTCAAATTAAAACCTTGACCATTTTCTTAAAATTGGACCTTAGACTTAACAATTAAAATAACCGGTTCATAATTAAAATAACTCGGGTCAACTTTAAAACATTTTTACTCGAGACTTGACGAACTGATCCGGTCCAACCGAATCAAACCAGCCGGTTCAATTGAACCGAACCAACCACCTAAAAGAAAGCCTAACACAAGCCGCCTCCCTTGCGCGCCTCCCGCGACCAGCGGCTGTTTCTCCCGTTCGTTCTCCCTGCTCCGACCACCACTGGCCGGATCCCTGCCGGCTGGACCACCCCCAGGTCCAGCCGGTCCTAACCTGACCAGCCCCAGCCCGAACCACGATCGCACCAGGGAGAACGAGTTGTGAGAAGGCGCCGCATGTGCAGCGCATCTACTAACGACGTGCGCTCCATCCCTTGGTTCAGCCTTGGTTCTATCAAGTCCAGACTTTTTCCCCCACCTATGGACCATCAAGAGCCCTCCTAGGATCCCTATGAACCACCTCCAAGTCCCTTCAGCAGCCCCTTGGCCGAAGACATGCAAGAAAC
The DNA here is from genome assembly GCA_001598015.1 of Dorcoceras hygrometricum. Classification (NCBI taxonomy): domain Eukaryota; kingdom Viridiplantae; phylum Streptophyta; class Magnoliopsida; order Lamiales; family Gesneriaceae; genus Dorcoceras; species Dorcoceras hygrometricum. The sequence continues at coordinate 237,344 of KV006378.1, forward strand.
CATCGAAAATAAAATGGGGTTTCATGAGTTGTGCATGGATCATGAACAAAGGTGCATAGATCTGAAATAAACACATATAGTTCATGCATATTTTCATTAAAACAGATTACTATGGCTTAAATGGTGAGAATACGAAAAGATATTACATGTCTGGTTCGTAGATAAGGTAGATCTGCGAGATACTGACGTGTGGGATGCGAGATCGGGGCACGACCGCCTTTGGATCACCAAACTTGACCCATTTTTGAAACTTTGAGTGCTTGATGGGAGGAGGAGTACGGCTAATGGAGATGGAGGCTAGGTTTTGGATTAAACTTTTGGAAATAATGGGATGACAAGTTTGACCCCTAAAGATGTAATTAAGAAAAGAAAATAATTTTGACAGGTTTGCCCCTCCATTAGTTAAAAAGCTAATTAAAATTCATAACTTGGCTTTAGAAATATCAAATTTTAGAAATCAAGGTCCCCTCATATTTTAAAACACCTTAAAATCCATTAAAACAACCCGTAAAGGAGAAAAACGGGTTCCCCTAAAAAATAATAATAAAAGCCCCAAAATTTAAGAAACAGTTGCTTAAAATAATAAATTTATTCTTAAAAATCTAAGAACTTAAAAATATCTTAATTTATTTTCCTTCCGGTCGTCCCTAGTCTCGTCCACGCGTCCGTAACTCAAACAGGCTGAAAAACAAGACATGCATACCATGCAACATAAAATCATAAACAAATCACATAAAATGACATGTAATCATCTAAAATTATTTTCCCCCTAGTCATGCACTCATTTCTACGTAGTCAGGAATTTCTAGACGTTACAACTCTCCCTCCTATAGGAATTTTGTCCCCGAAATTGAGTACGTACCAAATAACTCCGAGTAGCACATCCGCATATCTGCCTCAGCCTCCCAAGTAGCTTCATCCTTCGAGTAATTCTGCCACCGGACATTGACCATCGAAATAATCCGTGCTCTTAGCCTGCGCTCCTCCCGAGCTAGAATATGCACTGGTCGCTCCTCAAAAGATAAATCCGACGCCAACTGGATCGGTTCAAAATCCAACACCTGTGACGGGTTCGGAACATACTTCCGCAGCATCGAGATGTGGAAAAAATTATGGACTGCTGATAGGCTGGGTGGTAACGCTACACGGTAAGCCAAAGTAGCAACCCTCTCCAAAATCTCGAATGACCCAATAAACCTCGGGCTGAGCTTGCCTCTCCGGCCAAAGCGCATCACGCCCTTCATGGGCGACATCCTCACAAACACATGATCCCCAATAGCTAGCTCCAGATCTCATCCTCTCTGATCGGCATAACTCTTCTGACGACTCTTGGCTATCCTCATCCGATCCCAGATCTTCGTCACAATATCTGCTATCTGCTGCACTAACTCCGGCCCAGTCAACACTCTCTCTCCAACCTCGTCCCAGTGCACGGGAGATCTGCATCTCCTCCCATCCAATGCCTCATACGGATCCATCCCTATCGATGCCTGAAAGCTGTTGTTGTACGTGAACTCTACCAGCGGCAACCTCGAGTCCCACGTACCCTGGAAATCTATCACACAAGCTCTCAGAAAATCCTCCAGAATCTAGATGACCCTCTTTTACTGTTCATCTGTCTGCGGATTAAAAGCTGTACTGAACGACAATATAGTCCCAAGGCGGCATGTAAACTCCTCCAAAACACAGACGTAAATCGGGTGTCTCTGTCTGAAACTATCGGGACTGGTATGCCATGCAGTTGTGAACTGTGAGCTGTCACGAGCATGACCTATTGGCATGCGCAAGCTCTTAGTGGAAGTGCCCTGAGCTATGCCCAAGCTGTTGTTAGCTTCGAGGGCTGAGCTGAGGTGTGTGAGCTGAGCTGTTGAGGTGCGTGTTGGTCTAGGTAGTGCGTATGGTTCTGGAGACTACAAGCTAAGCTGAAGGCTCTGATTTGGTGTATCGTTAATCGTTGGAGTCAGATTTGGAGAATACCCCGCGCGAGAGAATCAGAGGCGCTGTGAGGATCAGGTTGGTTCGCGGTTTGAGTACCAGTTTAGTTATTTTCAGATTTGAGTAAAATACGAGTGTCCAGATCTGATCCTCGTGTTTATGAGTGAGTTGTCTTGAGCGGGAAGCGATACGATGTCGTTTTGGATTATCCGGGTAGACGCGGGTTGAGTATAAGCGATACAGTGTTGTTTGACGTATACCAGATTTGGCGTTGGCTAAGTATGATTGATGAGACGTCGCTTAACGAGCATCAGATTTGATTAGAACTGGACCCCGGGGCGACGTCGTTTGGTGATAGTCAGATCTGGTGTAGTGATAGGAATCAGATTTGGTTAGCGTATAAGAGTCAAAGCTGTTTGAGTGCTCAGATCTGAGTTTGTCGGTGGCACTATAGCGTTGACTGGAGTCTATATATAGGTGTTGACCTACATTTAGCGAATTCGAGACCCGACATTTCTTATCTTCTTCCTCAGAGAGTTAGCGACTCATATATGTTCCTCGAACCCTTACTGTTCACCCGAACACAAATCCGATGATTATCGTTGATTTACGATGCCGTTTGGAGCAAGATTGGTGGCGCTGAGCTCGTATCCTTAAGATCTTTCGATTGATACCATTTTGGAGACTTGAGTCGTCGGGTTGAGGGAGCGCGAAGTAGTTGCAGGGTTCGAATATCTTTGCGATTTCAGGCCAGTAGTTCTTTCGTTCTTAAGCCACTTTGGGTGGTAGCAACGTGATTGTTCGAGCAACTTCAGTTAGGTGTTTGCAGAGAGCTGTTGGAGTTGTGTTCCCGTGCGTGAGCTGATGAGCTTGTGCCCCTGCGTGATCTGTTGAGGTAGTATTTGTACGAGTTTGAGGTATGATTGAGCTTATACTAGCAGCTTTGATATAATCATGTTAATATTTCCTGCGTGATGTGATCTGCTGTGTGGCATGATTTGTCGTGTATATGTGCTAGCTGAAGTTGTCTAGCTGTGCAGATAATTGTGGTTCTCTGTTCTAATTGTCTATGTGTTATTTATTGCGTTTATAGTGAGCTGAAATCTGTCTTGCATACACGCATATCTTATTGAGCCTGATTTAATTGAGAACCGATCGATTTATAGTACCAGTATGCTGATTCTAATGTTTTTGAGAAAATGAAATGATTTTTGAGGTGTCGGGTGGCTACCGTATCCTAGACTCTCTGCCGTGAGGTTTGTCGATTGCCCTGAGGTTCGCTTGGGTAGCTCCCACCCCTCAGCTTGCATGAATGACACCGGTGGGTTGAGATCGAAAGATTAGATTGCAAGCTACTAGTACTGCATGTGAAGGGCATGGGTAGCACCCATGATTCCACGTGCGTTGTGGCCACTACTTTATTGATTCACTGCCGAGATTTGGGCGTGGATTGTTGTTGATACATGATGAGATTTCATGGTACCCCGATCATGCATTGCACGCTTGAGATATTGCATGTTTTATTTGTTAGCTGGTTTTATAGAGGTTCTTCGTGCTGAGGTTTGACCTCGTTTATTCCCTGTTTTTGGGCTGCTTTGGTCCGTGTTGGCCTTTGCAGGATCTGCAGGTAATCCAGATGGACCGAGTGGAGCGTCAGCTGGTAGATCCCTGTTTTGAGTCCCAGTTATTTATACTATGTATTGAACCAGGAGATGCCCCGTGTGATTATGTATTTGGGGATCTGTATTTGTATTTTACCTGTATTGGCTGTTGTTGTTGTTGGATTTTGAGTCGAAATCCTATTTTGAGTATGTTGTATTTTTAAGAGTTGATGTTAGTTCAGGCCCAAAAAGAAAATATTTAGCCCGTATTTCTATGCTTCCGTGTAATTATGATTAATTGATTAATTAATCTGTGATTTAGCTCATCGGGCCTGACAGTGGGTGTAGCGCCCCAAAATCCGTAGGACCACAATTTCTAGTCCTTTTAAAATTAAGGACCATTTCGAAATTTCAGACTTCAGCTTATTGTTTAATTGAAAGCTGATTTCTTATTTTCAGATTTCAGTCATGGCGCAGAGGTCTGATCAGATGTCACCCCGAGCACAAGACGAGCGATTTTCAGATTTCACAAATAAAAATGGTTTTGGGATGGGAGGATGGTTCTTTTCAGATTCGTGTATCACTTATATAAATTAAAATAGTGACAGGGGATTTTTAATAAATCTTAAGGAGTGAGCGTGATACGCCATACCTACTCAAGTGTTATTTCCCTGTTAGGAATCAGGCTCCCATGCTTGTGTCTTTGTGGACTATAAGATCAATAATTTACTAGAAATCTTCATTTTTCATAAAAGAAACCAGTGGAGCTCGCCGCGGTGCTTGAGGAGACCTTATGTGTTTCGTGTTTCTCCAATTTAAGGCAAGTAAATCTGATTCTTGCTACGCCATGAAAGCATATGTATTGTTTCCTTTCAGCTCTGTGAATTATTTCCTGAGTTTATGTTCGATATAAGTTTCTGTTCATGTCTCTGTTGATTTGAACTATACTTAATGTATCGGGTTCACTGTTGGTTCCTGTTAAAACTCAAAAAAAAAATGTATGAAGTTGACGATGAGGATATTGTTTTAAAACGCTGAGCATTTCAGATTCCAGTTCCTTACGAAGTTATGAAAGTTCTTTTCCCAGAGGATGGTGATGTCTGGACCCGACGCCATGAAATTGGTGATGCTAGTTGAATCAGGAGTTGATTCTGGTTTGATAGGCATCGCTGGTATTGTTGGAAGTCGTTCAGATGTTACATCGCTGATTTCTTAGTCAGATTCGTATTTCTCTTGTTGAGAATCAGATTTCATGAAGACATTTGAAACTTCTACGTCATACCTGATTTTCTTTCAACATTCGGTCTCAATCAGATTTCACATCGTTGACCATTGACGTCTGACGGGATCATTTCCATTTTGTTGACCTCTAAATTGTCCCACCAGTTAAGTTCCCTGTAGACATCCGCTGTCGTTCAACTGTTACTTCGTTGACATCTGTTTGACCCATACCAAAGTTCGTTGTTCATCCCGTATACCCCCTTCTATAGAGACATCTGTTCCACGCCAACTACACTAACTCTTTAGCGACATCTGAAATATTCCATCCAGTGCGTTGACATCTGAGTTGACCGCAACCTCGAACACATCCATTAGAGACATCTGTTTTCCGCTAACGATAACTCTCATACAGTTAACATCTGTTTTCCGCTAGCGATAGTCTTTCCACAGTAAACATCTTGTTCCAAATAGCGAAAGCACCCCGAATCACATCTGTTTACTACACCTGAAATATTTCCTCGTAACCAAACACTGTTTCTTTCAGACCTCGATTTTCTTTAATCAGCTGGATGCTCAGTGAAGATGATTTTGATGGAAAATGGATTTAAATGAAAGTAAACACCGATGTTAAGATCTGATTTTACCCAGATAATGTTTAAAGGAAGAAATTGTTCAAATTTTATGATTTATGGCAAAGATAACATCCGGTCCATATTGTAAGGGTGAGCAGCAGACGAGCGGGTCGGTTGCCCCTTCATATTGGGTGAGACTTCACCATATAGTAATTGATATCAGTAGTCATTCGATCGAGTGCAACGGGACCTATTGGGAGAGATTCTGATCCATAAGTCTGACGAAAATATTGATGGTGGGATCTGAGTTTTTCCCACAGTAATGTATACGATGAGATCTTATGTTTTAACGCCTTACTTTAAACTATGATGTCTTATGTAATGTAACTGCCTGCATATTGTGCTCTTGTTATTCTCAGTTTTGCTTGCTGAGCCCCTAGGCTCACTAGCTTTCTTGGTGCAGGTGAGTCAGTTCCGGAGCAGATGGGAGGTGGAGTCTGAACTGGGTGGAGCGTGTGGGTGTTTATCGAAGGCCTGCGGTTCCGCTATGTTATTGATGTTTTTTTGTTTTTGATCTTTGACAAATCTGTATTAAGATCTATTACAACAATGATGAATTCAGATAGAGTTCTAGTATTTGAAATCGGCAGTTGCATTTGTATTTGGAACTTTGATATATGAAATCTGATTACTAGAAGTCTGTTCGTACTTTGATTTTTATTTTGCAAGGCAATAAAGCTTGCAGTTTTCATTTCAGCCCTTCAATTCTGTTTCTATTTCCTTTTCTTTAAATCCATGACCCCGTGAGGTCTGGGTGTCACAACTTGGTATCAGAGCATGGTCCTGAGAAAAAAACACACGCATTCCCCGCTGGAACAGATTTCGTCGACCGTCTCTTCGGGGCAGTGAGTTTTCTTTTATGTTTTAAAGCATGTATCTTTTGATTCTTACATGTTCTGATGTTCATATGTGGTGGATTACGGGCTATAGATTAAGATGTCTGGCCGAGGAAGAGGGACGAGAAATACCATTGAAAATGAACCCAGTCCCGATAGCAACGCTAGTATTGCCCAACTTCTAAGGTTGCTGGTAGAACAGCAGGGTAGAGGCAATGGGCTACCTTCTAGTAGTAGAGGACCTAGCAACGATGACCCTCGGGAAAGATTTCGAAGACAAAAGCCAAGAGAGTTCTGCGGCACGACAGATCCGTTCGTCGCAGAGAGATGGATTAAATCAATGGAGGTGATATTTGAGTATCTTCAGACACGCCAGACTTGGAAAGATCCAGATGCGCGATTTACATGTTGAGGGATGATGCGATGCTCTCGTGGGAAGGAGCAAAGTTAACGGTAGATGTGACGAATCTCCCCTGGGAAGAATTCAAGCGAGTGTTCATTAAATCAATGGAGGTGATATTTGAGTATCTTCAGACACGCCAGACTTGGAAAGATCCAGATGCGCGATTTACATGTTGAGGGATGATGCGATGCTCTCGTGGGAAGGAGCAAAGTTAACGGTAGATGTGACGAATCTCCCCTGGGAAGAATTCAAGCGAGTGTTCTTCGAACAGTACTTCACAGAGGATAAAAGATCCGAATTGAAAAGAGAGTTCTTACTGATTAAGCAAGGGGACATGTCTGTCCAGGAGTATGTTCGAAAGTTTGAACGAGGATGTTATTTTGTACCGTTGATTGGAGCAGATCCCAAGGAGAAATTACGACACTTTGTCGATGGACTGAAACCAGCGCTTAGACATGATGTGAGACTGGTGGAACCAAAGGATTATAGAAGCGCGGTGGACAAAGCTCTGAGAGATGATCAAGATTGGAAAGCTGTTGTGGAGGAGCGACAGCTGAAGAGGCAGGCCTTTCATCAGAAAGACCAGCGACCACCCAAGAAACCATATAATAATCAACAGCGATCGTTAGAACAGAAACCTTAGGAGCAAAAACCTCTGGTGGTTCAACCAATTAGCGTGGTTCCAGCAATTGGCAACAGACCTGTGTGTCCCAAGTGTCAGAAGAATCACCCTGGTCCCTGTAGAGTGGGACAAAATGTTTGTTACAGATGTGGATTACCAGGGCATGTTATTAAGAACTGCCCGAAGACGAAGCAGATGGTGACCAGTAGAGCTTACGTCATGACGACTGAGCAAGCCAACCCAGATTCCACAGTGGTTACTGGTAAGATTTTGATCGCTGGATTACCTTCATTAGACTTGATAGATTCAGGTGCCTCTCATTCATTCATAGCAGCAGATTTTGCTAAGAAGTTACCTGTCAGACCTGACCAAGTAACCATGGGATTTTGCGTAACGGTACCCTCTGGAGAAGAACTGATATCTAATGACCTGTTTCGCGACTTAGAACTTAGACTTCAAGGACATTTGGTCACGGCCGATAATTGTTTTACCTATGCCTGAGTTTGACATGATTTTAGGAA